>RCWM02001426.1:0-28001 GCA_003667255.2 Euschistus heros
ATAAAAAAACAATCAGAAAATAACAAATAAATTTGGACTTATTCACTCCTGTTCCGATGAATGTTGTTGTCCTAATCGGTTTTTTTTCATCCGTGGTACAATGTACACATAATTATAATATGCGTAGGCTGCAATAGCTGCAACTGCTGTAACCAGAACCATCAGATCCATCTTCATAAGCTTCCAATAAAACACTAGCTTTAGTTTATAAAACTGAACAACCCAAGTTTTACAAAACTCGCCTTCCCTCGTCCACGAGCGACTCGGCGAGTGTGTACTCGCACCATTCCTGTACACAGCTCGTTTTCCGCTCGGCTCGGGTGGCTTCATTGACGAACGCCTCAGCGAGTGTGTACTGCCGGCATTAGGTTTTTTTTTTTGGATTGGCCCCATATGATAGCAAATTTAAAGACGTATTCACGTCAAAAATTAGATGTGTTTTTCGGTAGATTTAGTAGATATTTAAAGAATTTTATCTGACCTCGTTCAATAAGCTCGATAGAGTGCAAAAGGAAAAAATATATACGCATTAATTAGGTTCATTATTATTATTATTATCTTTTTTTTTTTTTTTTCCATATGGACTGCCTTATATTTCTGCATGTATAGGAGAATACTTTCTGACATGAAATCATAAGAGTTTTACATTTACATTTAGTCCATTCTAGGTCCTTATATCATTCAGAATTTCTTGTTTTATAATAAAATCAATAATACATACAACCATTTTTATATTAAAAAAAAAAAAAATGAAGTAGAATTAACTTTATACTGTATTGTTTTGTGTAGCAGTGTATCATGAATAAAAGTGAAAACAGTTAAGATAAAGAAAACAAAAGCGAAAAAGATAAACAAGGCCATAAATCAGAATAGAAGAATACAAAATGAAATTCTTTTCAAAATCAGGAACAGAATATTTTTTTTTTTTTTTAAATAGCAATCCGTTTGTGGGCCATTGACAAAAGTAGTGTTGAAATGTAAATTATGTTCGAAAGATGTTTGACAAGTTACCATTATTCAAAACATAGAAGTTCTACTAATTACGTCATTAACATTCGACCTTGTTGTATTTTGTATTAAAGTTCTAACTAGCAAAAGGGCTAAAGGAATGTTCCTTTAACTAAATACAACAAAGTCTACCGTCAATAAATTATCAAGAGTCAGGAACTGATAATTATTTAATTTTTTTTTTTTTTTTTTTTTTCCATTTATTGATATTTACAACTGTACAAAATAATATACAAGTAAATGTGTTGACAGTGAATACAATGGCATGTAAATAACTTGTGAAGAACTACTCACTAGTAGCACTTCAATAAAATCTACAATAAAAGGTCTCTAGGCCATCTTCTTTTCAGACGCCTCGGAGGATTATCAGGAATGGAGGAGGAAGCAAGTTGGGAGACTAGTGGATTGGAGTGGTTATGGAGCTTACTATGGAAGGATAGGTATCTGGTTTGGGCTAACTCAGCAACATATGGTACATTAAGGTCTTTATGGATAAGCTTATCGGTGACAAAGTAAGGGGCATTTAGGATTTTTTTAAGGATTTTTTGATTGTAAGGATTGGATACAAAATGAATTGGATGGTTTAGTAGAGCCCTAAAGCTCAACCCCGTACGTCCAAATAGGTCTTATCACAGTCATGTAAATAAGTCTTTTGTAATGAATTGGGAGGTTTGATCGTTTGTCTAGTAAATGTTGAAGTAGTCTGTAACGACGAGCAGTTTCTTGTCGTTTTAGTCTTAATTATTTAATTACATTTAAGTTTTTAATATTAAACATAACACTATCATCGATGTGATTTTGTTTTGGCTAAATGAATTTCAGTCAGATTTTTCACATGGATATGTATTTTAGCTGGGGGTCTACTTTATAATTTTTTGTTCTAACGTTTTTTTTTTTATAGTAAAAAATGTAACTCTGTTGGTGTTGGTGTTAGGATTGATGAAATAATTGCAACTTTTATTGGAATTATTTTATTTGAAAACTAGTTAAACATTTATCTTCAACTAAAACATAAAAAACATTCAAACACATCAACACTATTTTACATGGATTATAAAACTAAAGTTTTCAAAAATGTAAGACAAGAAATCAAATATAAATACTAACTTGAGGAGATCTGAAATATATCGATCGTGGAAGAAGGATGGGCCAGGTAAGTTAAATTTTTGGGATTTCCTGTATGACTCATTGGATTTTTCAGTTCTTATTGGTAACAAATTTAAAATGGATGATATTCCACCAATCCCTGTTGAACAGATCCGCTACCTAGGACTCCACTTGGACAAACGTCTTACTTGGAATCCACATTCAAGACTAAAATTACAATAAACTGTTCGTTGTTACAGACTACTTCAACATTTACTAGACAAACGTTCAAAGCTTCCAATAAATTACAAAAGACTGATTTACGTGACTGTGATAAGAACTATTTGGACGTACGGAGTTGAGCTTTGGGGCTCCACTAAATCATCCAATTCATCTCGTATCCAATCTGTTTACGCTTAGTTTAAAAAATATATCATTTTAATTGTTTCAAAGAGTCAACTTTAATTTTTTTTTCTTCACCTTTCCAATTATGAAAATCAAACAATTAGTTGTAATTTAGAATATTATTTTTTTTGTTAATGTTAGCACCTTAGCTTCATTGTATTCATATTTTAAATAAATAAAAGAAAAAAGGAAGAGGAAGTGGATCACACATCGGGTCGCCTGTTTATTGTGTTGGAACTCTTATCGCTGGAGGTTGGACTTCGTGCGGCAGTGGCTAGCTCAGGCAGTTGGAAATTAGATCGCAACCAGGACGCATGGAAGTAACCGCTTACATATATATAATATATATATCTTTTTTTTCTCAGGATCCTGAAATTAGCAGGGTGCGCACCGCCGTCGCCACAGTTAGAGCTAACACAATAAATCTCGATTGGAAACCATCGCCATCGGACATCGTTTTTTCTCATCGATTTAATGAAGATCATTTTGGGGAACTACGCAGTCTTCACGTCGTGAGTTTGTCTGGACTTTATTTTAATTTATTTTTTTGTATAATATAAAGTTTAATTTAATTTTCATTCAGATGTTTTTTTTTTTGTGTGTGTTTAATTTTTTGTTACTTTTGTTTAATGTGTAAATATATACTCATTTTGTTACATAATTGGAAAGAATTATTTCTTTTTTTTTTATGTTTCCTATTTTTTATTTTTTATTTTTTTTTTAATTGATATTTGTAGAACCAGCTGGAAAGGGGATAGTGGTAGGCAGCCAATCACGGTAAGCCCCTCTTCCCAACACAATCCTTACAATCCAATTATGTAATTATAATTCATATATCAAGAGGGGAAGGGGAAAGGTCCCATTTGGAGGTTTTCCTTGGGTATTCCCTGTGTCTAATTAGATTTTTCCGTTCCTATTGAAAACAAATTTAAAATGGGTCTATTGGAAATGTTTAAATGTGGTCATTTAAACAAAAATCTGGATTTATTTTGAACGATTTCATTATTTCTAATTATTCATAAACACCTAATTGTATGTTTTTTCTACTCGACGTATTATTTTCACTCCCGAGTCTTTATTGTATTTATGGTTATTTTTATTTATATGGATACCGTATATAAAATTGAAGCGAAGATTGGTCTTTTGGCGTTGCTCGGGTAGAAAATTTCATGACAGTTTCTTTATCAAAAACATAACAGAGAATATTTTTTGTTATACATTGGTTGCCTAGACCTTCCGTTTAGGGGCTACATTGACTTGCTTGTACAAAGTCACGTTTGAAATTTATATTTATTTTCTCTCAGCAGTGTTTATTTCGAATAATCATTAATTGTTAATTAAATTTAATTATTACCATCCAATTCATCTCGTATTCAATCTTTACGATCCAAAATCCTTCAAAAAATCCTCAATGCTCCTTACTTTGTCACCAATTAACTTGTCCATAAAGACCTTAATGTTCCATATGTTGCAGATTTAGCCCAAACCAGATACCTATCCTTTCATAGTAAGCTCCATAACCACTCAAATCCATTAGTTCCCCAACTTGCTTCCCACTACATTCCCGATAATCCTCCAAGGCGTCTGAAAAGAAGATGGCCCAGAGAACTTCTAGTGTAGAAATTTTAAGAAAGTGCTACTGATGAGTAGTTCTTTTTAAGTTTCGACATTTTATTGTGATCGTTGTCAATACGTTTACTTGATGTATATTTTTTGAACAGTTGTAATTTCAATAAATCTATAAATAAATAAAAAATTAATTATTAATTTAAGTAATTTGACCCTTTAAATTCGATTTATTATTTTCCCGGTCAAAGGGAAATTAAGTTTTTGAAATACAACTCATAGTATTTTACCACGCTGAGTACATTGTTTTTTCAAGATACGGTAGCACTTCAGAGAATAATTTATTTATCGTGTCATTTGTAAACGGAATCATTAATTTTCTATCTGGATCTAAACGAATTTGTTTAAAAAAACAACAAAAAAACCCATTAAATTTAAGCTACCAGTTTTTTTAATAGTCTGGCGAATGATTGAATTTATCCAAAAGTTAATAGATCACGGTTATGCAAAAAAAAAAAATAATTTTTTAATATATGCTACATATATATGTAATTACTATCACTAATTGTTACTTCATAAAGAGAACTCTCTTAACCCTTTAGTGTATGATTTTTTTCTTTCTCATTCTAATCATTTTTTTTTTAATATGTTTTAGTCAGGTTATTAAAAATACTGAAAAAAATATTTTTAACTACAAAAAATTTTAATTAATAATATACATTATTTTGCACATAACTAAAAAGTGATTTATCTCGATAATAAAAAACAAGAATTTTATCCCCATTGATATTTTACAAACTACATATCTTGGGAAAAGCCACAGAAATTTTATTTGATAAAAAAAACACAATGGATGTTATAAAAAAAAACAAACACTTTACTGGAAGGAAGGAGCAGTCTACACAACTAAGGACTTGCAGGTGTAAGTGACAATTAGAGACATGGTCTGCTCCAGTTAGCGCATGCAAAGTCCTCTCATAGTCTAAGAGGGATGGTGTAGCATCTCTAATACAAGATTTAGTTCCAGAAAACGCAAAGTGTTCGCTGCCATAAGTATAAATATAATGTTGCAAATATGCTACACAATGCACTAGAGGGTTAAAATGCACCATGTACATGGAGAAAAAGGGGTGGACTCATTCTTATATTTTTTTTTATTTTTTTTTTTTTTGTAATGTACCTTAAATTGTGTCTATAAATAATTAAGACACATGGAATAAACCTCGATTATGTAACTCTATCAGGAATATTTATTACTAATAAAGCAAAGTAAAAGAAAAATAAAGAAGTTTAAATGAAAGATTAACACATAGAATGAAACTATTGATAAAGCGATCCTGTGGTGCAATTACGGCCAGCCGAGGAAGGATGATTGGTAAACCGCGGTTTTCGTCAGCGGTTCCGCCTGGGTGCAGCGCACATCCTGGAGGATGGAGGATTAGATCTCATTCTGAGGCTGAGAGGAACAGGAGCGGTGGAAAAGGAATCTCAACTAAGGCTTGTTTTATATTATCCGGCACGACACGTAGCGTATCAGACAAATACATGGTGTATTTATATTATCAGGCACAGTGGGTTCCAGTATGGACCGGGAGCACAGGCGAAGCGGAGATTTAAAAAAAACAAAAACAATTTGTTGTTTATAGTATATTACTTCATACTGGCGTTTAGTCGTTATGTTTAGTCCAGGTGTTTATTTGTCTAAGACAAAAAGATAAAAAAGTCAAGAAAGCATGCACTAAATGTAGAAAACCTACATGTCCTGAACATCGAGTAGAAATTTATACAAATTGTTTTGATTAGATTTTTTTTAATAATTGCATATGTTAAATTTCTGTTTTTATATTCTTATCTATATATTTCAATCCCTCACTCACTTAACAACTCAAATTTAGAAACCCCCGGCCGATTGGAATGAATTCGTATGTTAATTTCCCTCTAGGCCGATGTCTCGCTAAGAAAGGAATTTTTAAAAATCCGGCCTGGGATCGCGCTAATTTGCGAAAATGCGAGTTCAATTTTTATTGGGTGATAATAAAAGTTAATATCATATGTATTTGGATATAAGCTAAGTTAAATGTTAGATCTTTAAGCCGCAAACTTTTGACCACCGTTTAAGTTTCCTTATATTGTAAACCAACAAAATACGATCGATGTCGAAACCCTTATACCATTGTACTTTCTGTAACTCCTGGTATCGCAGGAGGTACATTACAATTTACAAGTTTGATTTTTTGCGGGAAGAAAGCTATTAAAACTTATTTATCGAGAGGTTAAAGACTTATTCTCTGGTATAAAATGTAAGGCCAGGTTCGTGTAGGACAAAAACAGATACGAATCATAGTCCTCACCACGTGTAATGATTCTCTTTAGTATCGTATCATTTCTACCATGGATAAGAAAAGGTACGTATTAACCTCTCTCATCGTGACCAACTCAAATCTCTCACTAGGAAACTGTGGTCTGGCAGCTGCTTTTTAGCTAAATGTTAGTGGAGCGAGGACGGTGAAGCACCTTATTACTTTAATTCGTATCTCCTCAATCCACTTTTGCTTGATATGTCCGCAAAATATAACAGAAAGACTAACTGGTCTTCAAAAAAGTTAGAGTTAAGACAATATTTCCTAAAGTTGCCCTAAAGAAAGCGATGGCTCGGTATCATAGCCTTGTAAGATGTTAGTGCTGCCTCGAAGCTTCCCTGTCTGACGTCAAATATATAAAATGACTTTGCATATTGTCAAATTTTACTTATTGAAATTATTCTAAGATGGAATTGTTCAGGTTTATTTTAAGTAATACGAATATCAACGTTAACTTAACTTTTACTAATTTTAAGTATCTTCATCCTAATGAATATTAAACCGTACGGAGCGGGTAACTTTCGCTAGTATTATTATCTAATATAATTTCAATGTGTTATCCCTTACGCGCACTCAATTAATTTTTACGACTCAGTGTTTGCCCCCGCTCAAAAAAAACCAAAATGGAATCAATGTAAACACAAGAAGAAGAACTGGAGCGGTGGCCCAAGTCCAGGCAGGACTGCACTGTCTGAGTCGGAAAGTAAAGTATACTACGACAACAGACACCTTCAGACAGGACGGCACGGACCGGCTCCGACCAAATATTTCTTTTCGGAGAAAAATGTCTTAAATGGCTTGTCTGAAACGTTACGGTCCGCGCCGTGTCTTGCCGATCCGCGCCGCTATATTTCCTCTGGTACTCTAAACTAACTATGTAATATGTGTCCTTAATCTGAAACCGTTACGGTCCGCGACGTTCGTGCCGGTAATATAAAATAACCTTATTCACCGATCGAAGAAAATAATTAGAAAACATAAAATAGACGATAATTAATAACTTTATCAGTTACATATTTAGTCATAGGTAGTACTACATTTCCTCTTCCCACAATCCATACCAATCCAGAATCATATCACGCGGTGATTTGGTAGGCATGCCACAGTTAAACCGCATTACGTTTATCCTACATGAGGGCAGAGATACCTTGAAGCCACTTTTTCTAGAGACTACGAGTAACACCTTATACCCAGATCCCATCAAGCACCCTGTTGACACATCCGTGTCACATCTATAGTGATCATTTCCCCTTCTAACAGGCCCGTTCGAGACCGAACATCATATCTAAGGTCGCTCCGCATTCGGCAATGGAGACGACAATTCAAACTGTTAGAGACATATCGTCATCCCCAGAATTGTGTTGTGCTAAATCCCAAAAACCTGTTATTTTGGGAAATGAGATTTGAAGTTTATTTCGTAAGGTACTTTGTTTATTTTGGGATAAATATGTAAATGCAGTTGGAACTGTTAAATATTCCCAGTATATTATATAATATTTTACTACCTCAAACTTATGCTTTCCTAACTGCATTGATTTAAAACTAAAACGATTTTATTCATTTTGATATAGAACAAAAATGGCTATTTTTTGCATACCTTTAAAGAATGCGGTGGTATAGAACATTTTTTGAATCAATAAATTGTTTCTATATCCCTTTGAAATAATTTCTTTTTAGTAATTGGGACAGTGTATTGAGATAAAAGCTATTTTATTGATTTTATATAAATTTTATTATTACAAAAAAGTAATAAAGAATACAAAAAAAAATAAGCAATGTAAATAAAGTGTAAGTATCATAATTTTTTATCTCTTTCGGTTTTTCCCTTCTGTTGTTTCTGGTTTATTTTATGGATATAGAACAAAATGAAGGTCTATAGAACACTATTATTGCTCAGCTATCAACAGAACAAGATAATTCTTAAATTAGACACAAACTTGGGTTATAGAACATTTATTTACTGAATACTCGATCATGGGCTAAGATAATACTATATTTAAATTGATATAGAACAAGAATTTTTTTTCCTAAGTTTTGGTTGTATATAACTCCACATACCCTAAAAATGGACTTAGAACAAGATAATTCTGGGATGACGATATTACGTAGCATTTCAACAGTGTGGAGATTCACTCGGTGTCCTAAAGACGAGACACTCCCCAGGCTTCTAAAACTCCACCATTAACAATAATACTCCTCTTCACTCCAATAATGAACGAATTGTTTGACTAAAGTTAATTAAATTGTTATAAATGTTTACGACATGTGGTCTAACCAGCGAGGAGATATACAAATAGAGCTGCTATTGAGATAGGGCGGAGCTACAGGCAGGTGGGACTAGTATTCCCCCACCACTATACTACCCAGGGTTAGCCCAGTTCCCAACTCACCAACAATATTTTAGACTGCTGCTGATGCAGGTATAGGTAATAAAATTCCTTCAAACACAGTGTATCAATTTTACTTAAACTTTTTTAATACAAAGAATATTTATTGAAAAAAAAAATTAGAAATACTAATAAAACTTCAAATATTTCAAAGTATTGTGATGCTTTTGACGTGGAGTTTAAAAAACGTAATTGCATTTAACACCATCGCGAACTAATATTTACTTGGTACAATGGAAAGGATGTTTACGTTAGTTACTTACCTATGGAAGCTAAGCTGCTTATCATTTTTAGTCCCAGTTTTGTTGTTCATTTTTACATCCAATTACAGCACAAAAAGGCATACTTAATGTTGTTATGAATTTATAAGCAAAATAAAAACTCAACGAGAATAGGTTTACGTAAAAAATAAGAAATTAAAAGCAAACAGTGTAACGTAAGTCGAACTTTTGAGGTTAGGGAATATAGTGGGAGGGGTAAGCGAATCCCACCACCACTTCACCCATGAATGACAAAACACTTAATCCTTTATGAAACCATTTCGTTAACTTCTGTTTTCACTTATTTACATTTAAGAAGACTAATATCAATACAACACAATCAACACACATCCAAGTTGAAACTGTAGAAGTGATTGTTTACATGTGAGGTTATAGAAAAAAGAATTATCGATAAATGTAAACTCTAAGTGAAATATAAGAATAGAAATGGTGGGTGTAGCGCGGGTCAAGCCAGTTTGGTGGCGCCTCATAAGCCGACCGTTACCCTCTTCTGCATTAAAAAACAAAACAACGTAAATAAAATATTAAAAGTCATCTTTTTGTAATTTATGTAAAGTTAACTTCGTAACTTTAGCCTTTAGTATTTATTGACGACACTGACTTAAGGCGTGAAGGAACACCGTTCGTGAACGACAGAGTGTTTACAGGCGGAATGGAGATCTTACCAACAATGATTAATTATTAATGCCGGATTCAAATTAGTACCTAAACAACTGACTCGTACTACATCTAAAAATATTAAAATGAAGTCGTAAAAGATTAACAATATGAGATTATAACTACAAATACGTTTTTGTTTTTTTTAATTTATTAAATACAAGGTTTTCCCGAGAAGTTCATAAATAATTCAAACATTGAAAATTATTTAATTTTTTCTTCTCAACTAGGAGAAAATCGATTTATCGATCTGCCATTTGAATGGAATCGATGTAACGGTTAGCCCAAGGGCAGCAGTTATTTGTCATCAAGGAAATATATTATGCCGTTAGAAAATGGTATTTCCTTCCAACTAGCAGCCCTAATAGCAGATTCCATTTTCCTTGACCGCTTTATGAGACAGTTTTATCAAATTTATTTTGTTCTTAGTGTAACAAAACAATATAATAAACCAAAATAAACATATAATATATATATATATATATAAATATGAAATAATTCTTGATTAGTAAATATTTTTTAAATATATTTTTTATTTTTGAAGAGAAAAGATTTGACGCCGGTTGGATTCGAACCCAAGTCTCCACTTCTCTAGCGTGGTGCCTTATCCACTAGGCCACCGAGCTCGTATCCGAACCAGGTATATCTTTTCTCTTCCACCGATCAAATTGAACATTCATCCCCGAATTGTACATCGCAATTGCGAGTGCCCGGGGATATGGATCGGTGAAGAGAAAAGATTTCCCTGGTTCGGATACGAGCTCGGTGGCCTAGTGGATAAAAGCACCACGCTAGAGAAGTGGAGAGCTTGGTTCGAATCCCAACCGGGGTCAAATCTTTTCTCTTCAAAATAAAATATATAATATATATACATACATATATATATATATATATATATAATAGGCTATATAGATATATATATATATATATGTGTACAGTAACCCTCGGGTATAACGCGGCTCGTTATACCGCGGATTCGGATATAACGCGGGTCAAGCTCTGGTCCGATCCTGATCCAATTTAAAATTAATAAAAAATAAGGTTACATCGTATTATGGTTTTAAAACCAACAGAAGAAAACTTGAAAACAATTCATTAGAAATTGAGTCATAAACCCAATAGAAAAAACGAAAAGGTGTCCTAAGTTTAATAAGTTCTAGGGGAAGAAGTGAACTCTGCAAATTAAGTTACATTTGTTAAAATTTTTTTTTTTTTAAACACACTTCTAATTTTACTGAACATTAAAAGGAATTTGTAAAGGAAAAAATTATAACTGGTTGTTAACGTAGGAAGTAAAACTAAATAAGACTTTTAGAATGAATTACGATTGTCTAACAAAGTTTCATTGTTTTTGTTTCAATATTAAGAACTTTTTAAAAGTTTGATTTTTATGTAGAATTTAAAAAAAAAAAACTTTAGGGAAGAGTCGGCTACAGTCTGTTTGTATCGTCCTAGCAAATAAGCCCGAATGTTTTGCTTAGACAATGTCGATTATCTTCCCGTAACCTACCTAGATGACTAGATAGTTGTCTCTATTCCTGCCTTCTTGGTTCATAGAATCCCCTTACTTCCTTTTTAAAAACTGTGTATTATTCCTCAGTTGTTGCCCGAGTTTATATCAGAGTACATTTTCATTATTTTTTTTACCGCCAATAATTCATACTTCCGCCCTCGTATACCGCTGTAGGGTTTCATTTCCGCCCCCCCGAAACCCGCGTTATAACGAGGGTCCACTGTATATATATCTATTATAGATATATATATATCGTATATATATATATATATATATATATCTATAGATATATATTTCCATAGTCATATAAGAGCTGTTTAAATTCATTAATACAATTAGGATTGATGAATTAATTGCCACTTCTATTGAGATTATTTTATTAGAAAACTAGTTTCGAATGCTAAACATTCATCTTCAGTTCTATAACATACAAAATTTTTTCAACACAGTACTATGTTACATAGATTATATACTGATGAGGTATAGCTGACTGTTAAGTTTAGAGAAGTAGATTGTTGGGGTATGAAGTTATAAGTTTCTTAATTTGCAATGCCAACGTTTCAACTTGCATTGCAAGCCTTCATGAGGGTTTCAAAGACGAATCTAAACAGAAACTGTTACATTTTGACGGTGGAGGGTGAAGGGGGGTGAAGTCAGTGCACCCCACTTCACCCTCCAAAATACTAGATCGTTGTGTATATATTTTTTTAAATAATTTATACTAAAGTGTCTTTTGACCAAAAGTAATTTTCGATATATTATTCTTTTTAGTAATCCTCATCATGATTTTAAATTTTAATTCAAACTAAACTTTGATATTTTACCACATTCTTTATAAATTCTATAATGCAAACAAAACAGTAATGGACATAATTCCTTGATGTACCCCTATTGGTAGTCTTTCCAACAATTAGGTGACCTTTTTAAATGTAGTATAAGGTCACTTTGTAGTATAAGTTTATTTCTTTCTTTAATTTGCAGCATTTAGGTTACCCGTACCTAGTACCTACTAGTAGTTTCCTTGATCTTTACCGTTTGGAATCTAACTCGAGACTATTTCTGAAGTACCTCGAGGTCGTGTGGAAACAGGACAACCAGCCAGCGAAGGATATAGGCATTCAGTTGTCCACTGCATTTCTTGCACGTATCCTTTGCTGAAGTATAATCGAGGTTCCTTTCCAGGACAGGATCTTGTTTAATCCTTGCATTTAATGGCACCCTGTTGTCGTAATGTTGAAGGTTGGAAGATCTACACAGCTTTTCAGTCGTATTAGTTCAAAATAATTTTTAGCAGTACAGATTGTCTTCACAAAAATGAAGCTAATTTTTTTTAGATTAGATTTAAAATTGAACAAGAAAACAAAAAAAAAGGAATCATGATTTCTGTTGAAATTTTTAAAAATCATTTTTATAAATGTTTATGTGGTACAGTTAAACTCAATGTATCGAAATTGTGAATTCTTGGGGAAGAGGCAATACATGGAAAGGACAGTATTTAGAACGATAAATTAAAGTTTGTCTTTAAGTTAAAAAAAAAACTTTTATTTTAAAAAAACAAGACAATTTTCATAAGTAGATAGATAGATAGATAGATAATCATTTTATTTATAAAAGACAATTCTCGTACAAATGGGAGTCTGGTACATTCTCAGACAATTTTAAATTTATTTACATAATGGGAAAGAATATGAAATAAAAATACACTTTTTACATACAAATACATGAATTAACCTAATAATAAATTATAGAAAAAATAAATATAAGGAGGGGTTCTCTCAGTTAACTATTTAAGTCCACTAATGAGCTGGTAAGTTTATACAAATTTGCATGGATACATATAAAAATTTTAAATACTGATTTCATTTGTATAGATATTTTACTGAGGTAATTAAAATAAATAATGTTTATTTTTTTTTATATCAGGAATATTTAAAATATTTTCAATATAGGTTATGTCATTGGTGTTCGTGATAATGTTCTGCAAGTAGGTTTGTCTGGGCTCATTGAATTTAGAGCAGTGCAGTAGCAGGTGACTCATGCAGTCCTCCACAAAATGCTCGCAGAAAGTACAATTTTTCCTTCAAGTGAAATTGTCGTGTTCTTCAGATACATCTTGATGTATCCGGGCTGGAAACTCTTAATTGACTGACAATTCTTACTTTATGGAAGCCAACTTTAAATGGTAAATATTTTTCCCGTTCTCCAATGCTGAAACTGCTAATATCCCTGTAAATGGGGTTATCGGCTGAATCCAAAGCCCTGTTGATATCCATGGACAAAGGGTGGGTCGTTATTTTTTGCAAAATATCATCTTTTTGTCGTATCAAATAATTTCTCTCAATACGTAAAAATTCCTCTTTGCAACCTAGTGATTCGAAGATTGATCTCAGTTGTGTAACCAAATTGAAATCATATTCGTGCTTGTTACTGATTTTCATAAGTATGTTTTACATAAATACTAACAATTTCTTAGGGTGAACAGTACTAGTAATAATTTATTTTCATAGGGGAGGGATATGAATTTGTATTTTACAACGAACCATACGGTTTTCATAAAATTTTAAAAATAAACTAATTCTAACTAACAATTTGTAAGATAGAAAAGAACACATTATATATTTTTTTCTCTATTTCAGAGGTGTAGTTAAAAATTTGTATTTTAAAACCGCTCAACCGATTTTAGTAAAATGTGATTTCTAGTAAGTAATTTAAGGTAAGCTAATGACTCTATTTATTACCCATAAAGAAGTTAATTATTTATTCAACACACAAATAAAACTAAATGGTCCTAAAACAAAACTGATTCGATGTATTTTTTTTTTTATTGCATAAATTTTAATTGATGAAAAACGCGCAGTAAAACTTAGGTAATTTTTCTTTTTTAGTTCATAAAATATTAAGACGTAAAGCCACAAACAAAAGCTAAACTAAACCAGTTAGATTGTCTTGAAGAAAATCGAACATTCAACAATGGCTGATGTAACTGAGTCATGATGAAATGTCAATCTCAATCTTCCAAAACTTAATTCGCAAATAGTTAATTCATAATAGCCTATTCATGGTGTTTATTTATAGTTAGCAAACTTATTTAAAGAATTTAACCTCGATCAAAAAGGTAAAACCAGTTGACACGATATTTTATTTGGAGAGGAATAATTGCTGCGAAAGAAGTAGCCATGAAACGAGACGACAAGGCAAGGCAACCTCAAAGGACAGAGATAGTATCTTTAGCTAAAGGATTAGCGAGTGGTAGCCAATGGCGAGTTGCGAAATCCTAAAATAGCTGTTACCATGGCAACTCAACAGCTGTTAATTGAAATACTCGTATGTAAATATTTAGTTAGCACAGCAGAGAGGAACAAAATCCGAACGACTGCTCGGCTAATACAAAATACATTCCTAACTATATACCTATATAGTGAGGTTCTTGAGGTTCAGTCAATAAATAAAAAAAACTATTTTGGAGACGTATAATCATGCCCTACAGTGAAAAAACAGGTTACAATAGAATTATATAAGTTATACAAATTATATCAAAACATAAAGTTAGCTACAATACAAGTATATAACAACATGGGTTAGAATAATAAAAATACATATAATTACAGAATATAGAGGAGTATGAAACTACTTACAATGTTACTAGTGGATATGAATAGACTAACAATTCTAGTACACAACTAACCTAGGGAGTGAGTTTAAACAGACAGTTAACAAGGGTTAGTGGGGAAAAACCCTATTTCTTAAAAATTAAGTTTAAAAGGACTGTGTGGGTATTCCCAAAGATGCAGGTACAAAAATATTTCAGTGTAATATACTAATAAATGGAAGAATGGTTTGTATGATGTATATAAATGTAAATGTATATTATTGGTCTGAATGTATTAAGTTGGAATAACAGGTGTGAAGCTACTTACAATGTTACTAGTAGATATGGAATAGACTAACAATTGTGGTACACAACTAACATAGGGGAATTTTGAATAGACAGTTACAAAGGTTATAGGGAATTCCCTAGGAAAAATTAGGGAAGAATTAAGTATAAGGGAAAACCTTTGTAACTCTTTTTTTCAAAATTCCCCCAGGTCAGTTGTGCACTAGAATTGTTAGAATTTCGTTAGTCGATACCATATCCACCAGTAACACTGTAATTAGTTTCATACTCCCCTATATTCTGTAATTATATATATTTTTATTATTCTAACACATGTTGTTATATGCTTGTATTGTAGCTAACTTTATGCTTTGAAATAACTTGTATCACTTATATAATTTTATTGTAACCTGTTTTTTCACTGTAAGGGTCCGTTAATGTTGGAGCTGCGATAAGCGAGGAGAGCGGCGATACTAGCGGAGCTAAAATAGCTTCAACTACTTCTATTCTAAAGTGGCATAAAGAAATTAAATAGTAAATATAGTTTATACCGAGTGAGTATAAAATGAGTGATTCCAAAAAGGAAGAAATGCTTTTTTCATCAAGTGCTGTAAAATATCAGGTAGCTGTAGTCATAGTGGAAAGAGCGTGAATTTGCAGCTCACCCTATTTATAAGGCAAGGTTTACGTTTGGGGAATTCCACCATCTTCATAAAGATTTAAGGCAACATCCCAGAAGATTTAGAGAGTATATGCGAATGAAATTCGAAACTTTTGACTACATATTACCAAAAATTTCGGATAAAATGCAGAAAAATGGTATAATTGCCACAGTAGACCTATTTTAGAAGAGGAGCGCTTAATGATAACAATCAGGTAAGTAAAAACTTTTTTTTTTTTCATAGTTTCTTTATCTATTACAATATTTTTTACAAAATGTTAATGAAATAATATTAATGAAATAGTTTTACAAATTTAATGGAATGATTAGAGAATAAAAGTCCCACAACGGTGCCCTAAAAAAAAATTTCACTAATTAATAACTCAACATTCATACTCGATAAGAGCTGAGAAAACGGTAGAGGTGATTATCGACACCTCCTATCGTTAGCCGCCGCTCTAATCGACACCTCTACTGGCAGCTCCAATATAAACACATCAGTGACAAACATAGGAAAGTTTTCTCAGCTCCGCTAGTATCGCCGCTCTCCTCGCTTATCGCAGCTCCAACATAAACGGACCCTAAGGCATAATCATCTGAACAATATAGTCTCGAAACGTCGCCAAAATAGTTGTTTTTATTTATTGGCTGAACCTCAAAAACCTTACTAAACATATATATATCACAAGTTGGAATTTATGTTAATTCTATGTCGTTTATAGGTGTCTTGGTATACCTATGTATGATCAGGTATCTAATATTTTTTCAATTAGCCTTTGCTTCGTTACCCATTGTCAAAAAAACTTAAGATTTTTTAGTGCATTGTGTGAACGATCCAGTAGTAATAGAAAACTGCCTCATTTAGTTTTAACATATATAGGTCCAGTCAATAAACACATTGTAGAGTGCATGGAATATGCGATAATTTTTGACTTCATAGCTTCGTTAGGAATAGTTGGAAGATAAACATACTAAAAGTCCCCGCCGCTGGGGGGTGAGCTAACGGTGGGGGGGAGGGGGAGAAGTTCCATTTTTTTGGTTTTTTCCATAATATCTCGAAAACTGTTGACTCTAAAAAAATATGTTTTCGAATAAAACAAAAAAGCTAATTAAATTCACTATAAAATTTATTATATATACATTTGTCGTAATTCTGACTGTTTACGACATAAAAGTTATTGAAAATAGGTAATTTTCGAGAAAAAACAAATGTCATCTCACTTTTTGTCAAACGTTTGCTTCTAGTACGTTCCACAATCGTTTCTCAGAAAAAACGTCAGAATCAAAATTGTAGAGCATTAAATTTACTTTAATTTCATACATACGTGTCTGGTATTTGCTTCAAATGTTTAACAAAAAGTGAGGTAAACATTTTTTTTATTTCTAAAGTTGTCGATTTTTAATAACGTATATCTCGAAAACCGTTGAAATTTCCACGAATACGTAAATAATTATTTTATAGGAAATTTAATGGGCTTTAATTTTGATCTTATAATATTTTTTCTAGAGTCCACCGTTTTCGAGATATAATCGAATAACAAAATTGGGACCTTCTCCCCTCCCCCTACCTTTAGCTCACCCTCCAGGGGTGGGGACTTTTAATATGTTTACCTTCTAACTATTCCTAACAATGCTGCGAAGTCGAAAAATTATCGCATATTTCATGCACTCTACACCCCTCATTTCGGCACTCTTTATCTGGGGTCGTACTTTTCTGAAAAAAATACGTTTATTGATACTCATTCCAAAACTAATTGTTCGATCCAAAATTTCTATTTTATATCTGAAAGCTCCTTAAATTTTACTGTAAGAACCTATATATGAAATTTTGTCCAAGTCCCATTAAATACCCTTACCAGCACGTTTAAAAAAACCGCCTACTATTTTAAGTCCAAGTTTTTTTTTGGCGTAGTTTTCACCATAACGCCGAAACTATTTGTCAGATCTGAAGTTTATTTTTTTCAACTAAAATCTGGCAAAATTTACTACCAGGCCCATATATATGAAATTTTTATTATGTCTCGTAATACACCCAAACCTGAACGCTAAATATGTATGTTTTGGCAAAGTATGACGATATTCACAAATTTAGTGGGCTGGTTTGAGTGTATAACGTGACATAATCAAAATTTCATATACAGGCTGTTATAGTATATTTAAGGAGCTTTCACATAAAAAAAATAGAAATTTTGGATCGAACAATTAGTTTTGGAATGAGTATCAATAAACGTATTTTTTTCAGAAAAGTACGACCCCAGATAAAGAGTGCCGAAATGAGGGGTGTAGAGTGCATGAAATATGCGATAATTTTTCGACTTCGCAGCATTGTTAGGAATAGTTAGAAGGTAAACATATTAAAAGTCCCCACCCCTAGAGGGTGAGCTAAAGGTAGGGGGAGGGGAGAAGGTCCCAATTTTGTTATTCGATTATATCTCGAAAACGGTGGACTCTAGAAAAATATTTATAAGATCAAAATTAAAGCCCATTAAATTTCCTATAAAAATAATTATTTACGTATTCGTGGAAATTTCAACGGTTTTCGAGATATACGTTATTAAAAATCGACAACTTTAGAAATAAAAAAAATGTTTACCTCACTTTTTGTTAAACATTTGAAGCAAATACCAGACACGTATGTATGAAATTAAAGTAAATTTAATGCTCTACAATTTTGATTCTGACGTTTTTCTGAGAAACGATTGTGGAAACGTAATAGAAGCAAAAAGTTTGATAAAAAGTGAGGTGACATTTGTTTTTTTCCCGAAAATCACCTATTTTCAATAACGTATATCTCGTAAACGGTTAGAATTACGACAAATTTATGTATGATAAATTTCATAGTGAATTTAGTTAGCTTTTATGTTTATTCGAAACATATTTTTCTAGAGTCAACAGTTTTCGAGATATTATGGAAAAACCAAAAAAATGGAACTTCTTCCCTCCCCCCCACCGTTAGCTCACCCCCCAGCGGCGGGGACTTTTAGTATGTTTACCTTCCAACTATTCCTAACGAAGCTGGTGAAGTCAAAATTATCGCATATTCTATGCACTCTACACCCCTCATTTCAGCACTCATTGACTGGACTAATAAGCAAAAAAAAAAAGAAAAGTTATAAATAAAATTGCGGTAAAAATTACGTGGTGGTTAATAGTGAAATACTACTTTTCACAACGTAGCAAATATAAAATTCATTTTCAGCAACTCAAAAAACTGTTGGTATAAAAATTTCCCTAACTATGTTCCAAAAACATATGTATTAACAACGATTGACTGGGCCTAAATGTGTGAAAATAATCATTTTCAAAAAATTTTAACGTTAAAAAAAAATTGTTTGACGTTAAAATACAAATATTATAAGTGGAAAGTTATGCGGGTAACACGGAACAAATGTTCATAATTTCCTTAAATGGAAAGAATCAATAATTTTCAGGAACTTATAGTAGGCGTCAACAAAGTGTTGGTTTGGTAGAATTAAGCTCCATGGAACCTACTTTCAATAGGACATTATCTAAACCTGTTCTATTAAAAAAAAATATATAGACACTAAGCTAAAAATGAATCAATTTTCTATTAATAGCTCTTACGTATTAAAGTTTGAAGAAGAATAGTCTTATCGCCTTTATGTTCTGAAAACATTTTTGTGTCCTTTTTTTTCTTATAGTTAATAGTCGTCCTTCCACTTCCGGAGAAATTTCATATAACTTTCTCTAAACTAACTCTCCGTTATACTTCTTTAGAGGGACTTCAAAAGTAGAACGTGGAGAAACTGAGCAAATTTTACTATAATATTTTCCGAGCGGAATAATTTTTGAAATGTGTAAAATAAATATAGAACAGTCCGACATACAAGGCTTGAATAAACATATGTGTAGAGTGCATGGAATATGCGATAATTTTTTATTCCATAACATCGTTAGGAATAGTTAGAAGGTAAACATACTAAAAGTCCCCGCCGCTGCACAGTGGGACGAATGGCCTATCTAGGAGGAAAAAAGTCATAATGAAAATTAATAAAACTATTGTGATAGGTGTATAGTTAAGTAGTTTATGGAACATTATCAAAGGTTCTTTCTTTCGTTTTTTGGAGGTGGATTTCAAGGTAAAAGAACGATCAAGGTAGTACCTAACTCCACAGGTCAAAATTTTGTTAAAACTATTGATTCTTTCAATCTAAATTTGTGTATCATCCTATTGATATTTTATCATTATTCTTTTGTTAGACGATCGTTATACCAGTAAGCCATTCTCAAAATATTTTTTTTATAATTTGACCTATTATATATTTTTTTTTAAAAGTGCCGTAAACTAAAGCATTTTTAAACTAAAAAGATCTATTACTAAAAAGTACCCCAAAGTACCTCTCTGAAATTCATGGCAGAGGTGCCTTAGAAGGTATATGAAATAATCATGAAACATTTAGCTGCTTTTATCTGCTTTCTTGTCTGAAAATGAATTTTGAATATTCACGAAGAGAGTTATTTCGTATTTGGCAAAACTGTAAAGGCATGGATTTAATATGTATCACTATATTTAAAACACTTAAATTAGAGGATATTATACCAACATCTATAGCTGCGCTGAAGAGATATTTAAAATTGGTAGTTTTACGAAAATTAAAACGAAATAATAAGAGACTGGAAAACCCCGGAAAGTTATCAGGAAATTGAGAAAATCACTCTTATAAGAAAAAATCATTTTACATACGTTTTATAAAGTTACAATACACACAAATACATAGGATATGGATGTATATATATGCATGTTTTTTTACTGTATGTATTGAATTTTCATTTAGATAAAAAATCAGTTATGTTAGTTTGGTTTTTTACTAAGGTTGAAAAAATGTGCAATCGAAATTAATGAAACTGTTGTAATCGGTGTAAACGGAAGATGTTTATAGAGCAGTATTTTAGCTGTGGGATTACTAATTGTAAGTAAAAACAAGGATGTAATTAGTATCTAGCTCGACAGGTCACATTAAGTTAAAATTATTGATTCTTTCAATTGAACACTCTGTATAATCTTGTTTGATATTTTTTCATCGTTAGTTTATAGCAAAAAACCTAGAAAAAATAAGAAAACATTACTCATTACAGACATTATCGCAGCAGACCTTTTTAAAACTCCAGATAGTAATTTTTTTTGCACCTCATCCACCGATGATTCCTCTGGGGAAGATGTGGACTCTTCAGAAGATGACAACAGAGTGATAGTGAATTTAGCACGAATGTGTCAATTGCAATGTCAAATGTTTTCTGATTTAAGGTTTACAAAAAACAGTTATATTGTTTTCAAGTTTCGTCTAATATATTATATTCTTTATTGTTGTTACTTATGCGCTTTGATTTCACCTTATTTTAACTCCATTGTTTATGTAAATCAGGTTGCTGTGTCTATTTAATTAAGTCAGACTTTTTTCCTCCTAGATACAAAGTCGGAAATATCTTCCATCTTTTTCAAATATCATGAACACTTTGATAATCATTCTTAATTTAGCGGATGGCACTTAAACACTTTTCACCTTTTTTTCAGTTTTTTATGGGTTAATCTTTTTTTAAGCATGAAAACATTTTGTATTTTTTTTTTTTATTATTATTTTTTGTGACATTTCGATAGTTCCTATTTGAATGGAGACTAAGGGATAACTGAGTAAAATAGTTTTGCTTAGTAGGCAAACAGGTCAGTAGATATCACAGAAAGATTTGAAAACAGTATCGCTTCATAATAGTGAATTGGATTAGTACACCGGAAACATCCGATTTATACGATACCAGCTTGACGTGTTTTTTCATTCATTACTTTTTTATTATAATTAAAAATAATTACTGAATAATAATAAGTAGAAATAATTATCGATTATGTAATAATTATAAACGATCTTACTAATTTTTATTAAATTAACATGATACAAATAAAATTAATGGTGAAAAAAATTAAACCTTATAAAAAAAATCGGAACCACGGGATAATGGGGGCTTACTGTATAGTATATTCCTTATGGTTGTGGGACTTGAGTGGTTTTATTTTACCTTATTTAAAACTCTATTGTTTATGTAAATCAGGTTGCCAGGTCTGTTTAAGCGATACAGACCTTTTTCCTCCTAGATTGGTCATTCGTCCCACTGTGCGCTGGGGGTGAGCAAACGGTGGAGGGGCTGGGAGAAGTTAAACTTCTTTGTTTTTTTTAAAATAATAATAGGACAACTCGAAAACGGTTGATTCTAGAAAAATATGTTTCAAATAAACATAAAAACTAATTAAATTTTCCTAAATAATTGATAATATACAAATTTGTTGTAATACTAATCCTTTACGTGATATTCGTAGGTATGGTTTTACTCCCTTTTGCAACAGTACGTGATTTTTAATTGTAAATTTGTACAGCTTTTCCTTCATTTTCAACCTAAAACTAAGTCAGTTTTCTGCGTGGCAAGGAGCTAGATCCTAGAACGGTATATAAAACTCCATTTCGATTTTCGGTGGGTTTAGGTTAATTAAATTCTAAACAAAATAATTAGTTTTTCAAGCAAACTACCTCTTAAGATTTTTTCACACAAAAATTGAAATCAGATTCAGCACCCTCAAAAACTTTAAAAAAACGCTTATTCAACAAAATAAAAAAATATCATTTTTTTCACCGTATTCCAGGAAAATGACTTTTTTAAAACCGATTATTGGTTACATACATTTAAATCGCCTTTACTTCGTCACGCTGGAAAGAGGAGAGTCTCAGCTTTCTTTTAATGTATATAAATGTAAAAATTCGATGAACAAAAACCTATTTAAAAAATTGGAAAATCCGAAAAACATTTTGATTTTTAACTTTTGAGCTTGAAACCCGATAGGATGATAAATACATTTCAAGTTTATTACCACCTTATATTTTGTGTAAAAAAATAAAGTTGATACGTTAAACCGTCTTAGCGTAATTCACGTTTTTTTATCAATTTTAATAAAAGTTGCCTACCATTTAGGTCAGGCAAATTTTGAAGCTTACAAATTTTTATTTTTCTATTTGGATGAAGTTTCGTATTTAAGGGTTCTTTTGAATGCTGAATTCGAATCTGATGTCGGTTTTTGTGAAAAAAAAAAAAAGTATAATGAAACTTAGTTCAATGAAAAAAAATGATATTTTTAGTTTTTATTTGAATAAACGTATTTCAATGTTTTTGAGGGTACTACTAAATTAGAATCTGATGTCAATTTTTTGTGTAAAAAGATCTATAGAGGTAGTTTGCTTGAAAATTATTTAACCTAAAGGTCCCATAATCTATGGAGCAGCTGTATATTTCCTTAAATGCTGAATTCGAATCCGATGTCGGTTCTTGTAAAAAAATTATATTGACGTACTTCACTTGAAAAGCTTTAGCTTTACACTGGTGAAATGTGATAGAAAATTTTTTTTTTTTTAGTTTTTTAGTTTAGAAAATTTCATTTTCCTCGAAGAGGGTGAAAAAAATGATATTTTTTTTTATTTTGTTGAATAAGCGTTTTTTTATGTTTTTGAGGGTGCTGAATTAGAAATCTGATGTCAATTTTTGTATAAAAAAATATCTTAAGAGGTAGTTTGCTTGAAAATTATTTAACCTAAACCATAATCTATGGAGCAGCTGTATATTTCCTTAAATGCTGAATTCGAATCCGATGTCGGTTCTTGTAAAAAAAATTATATTGAACGTACTTCACTTGAAAAGTTTTAGTTTTTACACTGTGAAATGTGATAGAAAATTTTTTTAGTTTTTTTAGTTTAGAAAATTTCATTTTCCTCGAAAGGGGGTGAAAAAAATAATATTTTTTTATTTTGTTGAATAAGCGTTTTTTAATGTTTCTGAGGGTGCTGAATTAGAATCTGATGTCAATTTTTGTATAAAAATATCTTAAGAGGTAGTTTGCTTGAAAAACTAATTATCTGTTTAGAATTTAATTAACCTAAACCAATCATCGAATTTTACATTTATATACATCAAAAGAAAGCTGAGACTCTCCTCTTTCCAGCGATACCAACCAGTAAATTGCGTGACGAAGTAAAAGTCGATTTAAGGCTAAAACATCCCGATTTTTAGTAAGATTTTTTTTCAAGAGATGGCAGCACTTTTGGGGCGAATTTATTTCCGCTCTCATTTGTGAATAAAATCATCAATATTAGATCTGTAAACGGATTCGGTAATAAAAACCCCATTAAATTCACGCTACGTTTTCCGATTTTTTTTTTTTCAATTATTTTAGAATTTAAAAAAATTATCTGGCGAACTATTGATTTTTAAAAAAAAAGCTGGTTATAATCACTTGAACATAAGTCAATTAAACACAATTATGCAAACAGATTCATTTTTGGTTGCATAGGTTGATCGTAATTTGAAAAATACGATATCAAAACAATAGCGGGTGATTAGATTAGTAGCTACCTGCTGTTGTAGTAGTGGGGGAAGGGCTGTGAGGACCCAGCTCCCAGTCAGCTACCGATCTAAAGTCTCCCCAATAGTGGATAAACCAACATCCTTTTTTTACGTTTTCCGCTTATAACTCGAAAATGGTGCGTTTTTAAAAAAAAAGTTTTTTAGTACAAAATTAAAGCTTATTAAATTTGCTACAAGTTTTGTACTATATAATTTAAAAATTTTTATGCTAAAAACATTTTCAATAGAACGCACCGTTTTCGAGTTATAAGCGAAAAATTCAAAAATGAAACATTCAAAGGATCAAAGCATTTTTCTTCCTTAGTGATTTATTGAACAGAATATCATTTTATATTGTTTTTATATTTCTTAAGTTATAAATTTTGATTTTAATTTTATAAGAATATTTAAATGAATAAAAGATTGTATTTGAATATAAAAAATAAAATTATCTAATACGTCACCAAGAAAAATTATTATAAAATTCCTAAGTCTGAGATTCATACTAACTAAAAATCTAGTGTTTTTTCTAATACTACGTTCATCAAAATCGTTGTCTAGTAACAACTGCAATTTATCCAATAGATATTTACATAGCCTACTTCAAAATTCAATTAAAATTTCATATATTTATATATCATAGAACAGGGTGGTCTTTTTTGGCCTATCACTATATTCATTCCGTATATTTCCGGTGGGAAGTCCCCACCACAGCACTCCTTTTGAAGTTTCATTTTTTTATATTTTGTTATACTCTATATACCTGTCACTAATTGAGGGAAAAGTTGGCCTGTTTAGACATAAGACCCCTATAGAATGAAGCACAACAGAAACCGAATGGTGTAATTTCCCACTTGCTGTACATAAAATGAGTGCAGTGACCAGAAGGACCACTGAAATTTAAAAATCACAAAAGGAACCAACTAGTTTCCTATTAAAAAAAAATAAAAATTTCTAATCCTCATGTTAATTATGTTTACAACAATCTGTAAACTTATATTTTTTTAAAAGCAAATCAAACTTATTTTCTTTTCACTGAATACAACAGTATGGAGAAGAAGATGATCAGGAATACAGTCAAAGAGGAACTTTGGGAAATTCTTAGAATTTCTTCTTAGACGTGGTGTTCCTCTTCGACTGCATCCCTGATCATCTTCTTCTCCATTCATCATACCAGTCAACTATACTTTTATCACAACAGTTTTACGTCACATAAGTGGATCGATTAAAAAAAATAAAACCACATTTCAGGCTAACCACAGATGAAAACTTATGAAATCACTTGTGCTTTGACTATGATTTTAAAAATATAAAACAGTAAATTTGTTGTACAGCTTTTATCACAACCCGAGAAATACCACAAGGAGGTGTCTGTGCCTGTTCTCATTTTTTTTTTTTTCTTTTATAAGCCATAAGAACCGTGGTTTTTATGCCATTCAAACAGAAAATATATGTGATTTAGGGTCTATCTATATACAAAAACTAAGGAACTAAAGTTGAAGAAAAAATGAATCATGGTATATATATATAATAATAAAAAAACAAATGCCATTTAAGGAGTGTGTCTACATACAAAAAAGGAAGAACCAAATCTAAATAAAAGGCAAATTGAGTTATCTGCAGCATTAGATCAGTTGGAAGTTCCATGGAATGTGTCAATTACCATGAATCTGTAGAACATCGTTTTTTAGGATCATATTTAGAGCGATTGTTTCCTTTTCTTTGTTAGTTGGCTTACTAATCGCGATAATTTTTTTTTTTTTTTTTTTTTTTTTTTTCTCGCAGAAACTAAATGCAATTTTATTTGGACTGTTTGTATCAAATACTTAGCCGGTGAAAAAGGCTAGATAGTATGTGATTTCCAGCAGTAGCTAAAGAAATTATTTTTTATTTATTTGGAAATAAATGGACTGTCCTCTCATTCTTGCATTTATCAAACGCTTTTTTCATATTTTTGATTTATCAAAGTAGTGTAGAACACATTATTGCAAAAGTACTTGAAGCCTGACCAGTCTATTTCCAAGGAATATCATCCTCTTTTCATTTGAATATAATCATTTTCTCCGTTATCAATTGAAAAAAACAACAATGAATCAGGATTGTTTGATGTACCGAATGAAAAGAAACCGTTCATATACACGAGCCTTAGGAACAATGAAATTACTATATAGCAGAATTGGGGGAATAAAATAAATAAACAACTAAATATTTGACAAGTAACTTCTTGGAATTTAAATATTTCAGTCGATTTTTTTGCCCAACTCATTATAGTACGATAATTCCAAAACAATTTCCAAAGAGGTTAGCCATTTTAATGATGTTCATTTTATTTTATTTTTTCGTTTTTTGATTATATTTACGAGGTTTACGGACAATTAGTACAAAAAGTATTCATACAAAGTCGAATTTTCACAACTCAGCGAACCGACAACACTATACATTCAGATTACATTATAATAAATATTATGTGGGTACTTACTTTATATCATTATCATTATCACTTCTTTTCAGTGCAGTTTCTTCTTCGTCTAGCAGATAGGTGGAAATTCTTTTTGGATTTAGATCTATTTCTATGTAATTTCTACGGTCCATAAATTGTTCTTCTTCGTTATGCTCCATCTTTACAACGATAGAAATGAACAAAAATACAATTTGGTCTGAACAGGTAAATATTTTCAAATTGTTACTGGGTTTTCCCGAATATCTTTTACCTGGTTTCTATTACTATGGGCTTGATTTCATATACCGACATGCCAACTAAATTATTATATTTATATCTATAGTTACTTTAGTCTATATAGGTTATACCATATTGATACATAGGTAACATATTTATAGTTACTTATAGGTTATACATATTGATACATAGGTAACATATTATAGTTACTTATAGGTTTATACATATTGATACATAGGTAAATATTATAGTTACCATTTAAAGGTATGTAACCAATAATCGGTTTAAAAATTTCATTTTCCTGGAAGACGGTGAAAAAAATAATATTTTTTTATTTTGTTGAATAAGCGTTTTTTAATATTTTTGAGGGTGCTGAATTAGAATCTGATTTCAATTTTTGTATGAAAAAATCTTAAAAGGTAGTTTGCTTGAAAAACTAATTATTTGTTTAGAATTTAATTAACCTAAACCAAAATCTATGGAGCGAATATATTTTTCCTTGAATCCGTAATCAAAATTAAAAATCTTGGTGCAAGAATCATGTCGATATCATTTTTTAAACTCGAGATAAAAAATAAATTAGTTTAATGCTATTTTTTTTTTTTTTCTCGGCTTCTAGGGCCCATTGGTCGGAACGGCAAAATACGTGTCTAATATTTTTTGACCAGGAATCTCAAAAAAAATTGCCAACAAGATCCGTGAGAGACTGAGTGTGTCCTTCCCTTGTAATTTTTGGAATTATGGGCCTCATATACCTTACGTATTTTGCTTAGCTCGAATCAAGAAATATAGCGAACTCCACAACCACTCAAATCTATTAGTATCACAATTTGCTTCTCTTTCCATTCCAGATAACCTAGGGACCTTTTAATATAGAAATTCATTATGGTACCTTTATTAGTGCTACCAATTGGTAGTTGCTTTAAAAAGAAGTGAAGTGTCATTTTTATCGCTATCATCACATTTAATTGATATATTATATTTTATATTTTATATACAGTTGTAAATTTCAATAAATAACTAATAAACAGATAATAAACATTTTCGAAAACTTAAGTATATATAATCCATGTAACATAGAGCTGATGATTTAAAAATTTTGTATATTTAGAACTGAAGATGAATGTAT
>RCWM02001425.1:0-28006 GCA_003667255.2 Euschistus heros
TTAACTTGGAAACTCTCCTTTCATATTCCGTACCAAGTATTTAAGAAAAAATAAACTTTATTATTATAGTATATTATTAAGTATATAGACTATTCAGAAAAATTGACTTCTTCGATTATACTGTTGAACATAATACATTCATAACACTCAGATATGATAGTATGTACAACAGGAAACATAATATGCCCTATGCTGCTTATTTGGTAAGGTCATCTAAAGATAATGCTTAGGGAGCGATGGCCAAAAATGCTCTTTATCATTGTCCTGCGAAACAAGAGATGGTTTGAAGATATACTGGGAGGAATGGCTTCCAGACAGGGATCTAAGACCTCACAGATAGTAACTCAAGTCCTGCTCAAGTATAGCTTTATTTTATATAGTACATTTCAAACATTATTGAATACTACTCTTCAATGGAAAGACTTCAACTACTTTCACCATCTTTCTGCCACTACTTGGATTATATGCAGGTATCGCTCCTATATTTCCGTGGTATACTTATGTTTGATATGAATAGAGGGCATTGGTCGTGTTACTAAATAATAGTTCTTTTTTAATATAGCGGGGTACTTCACAGTCAAAACTGCAAAAACTCGGTCAAGCTGTTCACAGTGAAGGTTTAAGTCCATTCCCCAGCCATTTAGAAGTATTACAAACTTTATATCATGTACATAACCTATGTAAAAATAAAATCCACTATCTTATTCAATTAAATTAAAATATTATTATTATTATTTTTACATAACAGACTTAAAAGACAAGAGATTGCTCGTCATATTACTATTTCCTAGACAAGCTAAACTCCATCTTAATAATTTCATCTTTTCCACGCGTTAGGTAAAATGTGAAACCTCTACAAAGTGCTATATCGTTACCACCTATATTTTATGGATAAAAACAATTAAAAACAAAAAAAGAAAAGGCTTTATGTAGTTGATTTTTTATCTGACAACGCTGAAAAAAAAATGATTAAAATTTGTATAAGATCACAACATTCCTGAGCAATATTTGACACTGGTATCTTCTTAATGATACAGCATTATTCGGTTACATGTATAATAATAAATTTAATGAATTGGCCTCTGTTGTAGTTTTTCCGTATTTATTTCAGACTATTTTAACATTTACTAGACAAACGTTCAAAGCTCCCAATTAATTACAAAAGACTTATTTACATTATAATAATTAGACCTATTTGGACATACGGAGTTGAGCTTTGAGCTGCACTAAACCTTCCAATTCTTCTCGTATCCGATCCTTACAATTCAAAATACTTCGTAAAATCCTCAATGCTCCTTATTATGGAACAAACTAACTTACCCATAAAGATCTTAATGTTCCACATGTTGGTGATTTGGTTCAAACCAGATACCTATCCTTTCATAGCAAACCCAGTCGAATCCACTAGTCTCCCAACTCCGAGGCGTCGGAAAATATGATGGCCAAAAGACCTTCTAATGAAGAAATTTTTTTGAAGTGATACAATTAAATAGATCTTTCTTTACATGTTATTGACATTACATTGTAATCATTTTCCACAATTTTAGCTGTTATATATGTGTAAACAGTTGTGATTAGTTAGATTTTTTTTTATTTTTTTTTTTTATTATTTTGTTTTTTTATTGAGGCTTATTGTCCTTATGTACTACAACTATGGTAGGATGGATGGGTTATTCCAGAGGTTACCAACGTATTCTACGGGTCATTATGTCTCAGAAATTGGATTTATAATAGAGTATTGGCAATAAATAAATCTTTTACTTATGTTCAATTTTAAAATATGCAATAAATTACACCTCGTTAAACAATACGTTAAACAATTTTAATAACAATGGAACTTCAATTGTGGTAAATTTTTTTTCATCCAAAATCTACAGCTGGTAAGTTACCTAAGAAGAAGCACTGAGGAAAAAGACTGGGAAACCTTGTACAGATGAAAAGGAGGCCCATAGCAAGAGAATGAAGAAAATATGGGCACAGAGGAAGGCACACGCATATAGTACTTTGCATAGTCCCAATTGTGCTCATTAGGAAATTAAAAAATACCTAAAAATATCTAAAATAGGAACTTAAATAGTGGTCAAACGTTTTAGATATTATATTATTATTCTTGGACTATTAATAGAGGCCTCGATAAAGTTTCAGTTTAGAAGAAATATACTGCTAGACTCCTAGCTGTGTTGGACGGGGACAAAATATTAACTTGCTGCTACAGGTGCTGTTCCTCACCTGAGATTTAGGAGAGCTGCCCGGGGGGGGGGGGGGGGGGCTCTCTCTCCTAAGGACTGGGCAGACAGCCTGGCTCGGGTAGCCCAGATGTGCCCCAGATCATGTTACGTCGGGATTTATAACTCCTGTTCTTCGGCCGGCGAAATGGGGTTTTTTATCTTCCTCGCTGGGGCATTTAGGAGAAAAAGGGGCTAGATTTAATGTTTTTAATAAAAATAAAAAAGGAAATGTCGGAAGATTATATTTTTGGATTTATTCTATAATATTTTTAGGGAAATATAAAGGCAAATCTGATTCAGACCAAAAACTTATTAGAGTTATATCTAAGTACAACAAATTCAGACATATAATACATATGCATACTTAATAATGAAACAGACAATATAATATATATTTTTTATGATTAAATTACTTATATATCATGCAAAATAATTACAATGCGGTGTATTATATTTTCAAACACACCCCTCTTCCATATGGGTATCATAAAAGGGAAAAATAAATAAATAAATTACAGGAGTTACATTTGATTATATCACAATTTGATCAGATCATCAGAATAGAAATAGAAATCAGATCACTCCTTATTGAATTAAATACAAATAAAGAAATGAAACATAAAAAAAATAAATATATTGGCTAGTTAGTGATAACTCGTATGTGCAAAATTCCGAGTTTATAGGAGGAACAAACTGTTAATAAAATTATATAATAGGCATTTTGTTGATCTGGTGAAAACACGGTCCCATTTCATCAATGCGGCTATTTTTTGTGAAAATAATGGTTCCAAAACTTTTTTTCTGTAAAGTGGAGCTTACGAGAAATCACATCTTAGCCGATTAAATGTATACTCAATTGTATGAAGACATTACAACATTTTAAAAACACAGCTTGATTTCTAACGTAAATTTTCAACTTAATAAATCATGATCTTAAATAAAAATTCAAACAACTGACAACTGATAAAATAAAATTTCTTTATACAATATAAGTATAATTTGTATATAATTCATTATAACATTCAATTTCTCCCTGCTTGAGAAATAAAGAATAGATCATGAATGTGTCTATCAATAATCTCCTGCTTTTATATCTAGTACTTCTAACAAGAAAACTATGGGCAAATTTTCGATCTAAACAACACAAACACAGCTAGAGTGTGTCAAAAAAGCCCCTACACCTAAAAAATGTAGTCAAATGTCTAAAACTTTCGTGAAAATTTCGATCTGAGCATAAGATAATTATGTATACCAGATTATGTGTGACATTATAAAGAGAGTTGAGAATTTTACGAAGGATTTCGTAAGGATTTGACAGAGAAAATTTAAATGGCTTAGTAGAGCCCAAAAGCTAAGCTCCGCATATAGGTTTAATTACTGTCATACAAATGATTTTTTTTTTTTTAATTGGAAGCTTTGAACGTTTATGTAGAAGTACACAAAAACGACGAGTATTTTCATATTGTTTTAGTATTTTATGTAAATCGCATGTAGTTATACGCATGTAGTTTGTCCAGATGGAGTCTTTGGTTGCGGATCTGTTCTACTGGGATCGGTGGAATGCTTAATAGAACCTTTGATTATTACGAGTAAGGGTAAAGTTTTTTAGATAAAATTTGTTGTATTAAATTGTATCAAAATAATATTTAATACTTTTTTTTCTGTATTTATTATATCATAAATAGTTTCTTATGTTGGCTGTGATATCATTTATTATTTCCCGAAAAACGAATACAAGTTATTCTTATTTAGAAAATTCAGAACAGTGTAGAAGAAACATGGGAAATAAAATTCTTTATCAGATTCTAATAATAAAATAATTGTAGAACCTTAAGTCAACTAGAGAATATAACTTTATTACAAGATGTTGCTGATGGAAAGATAGAAAACAAAAAACATTGAGTAATTTTCATCTTGTCCTTTATCCCAGAGACTTAACTTTCACCTTATGTTGACGGTTAAATTTTCAATCTGGGGGCTACCATTACTTCTGGAAGAGTCCATCACAAAGCTCACGACTTACTCGACCGAGAGGATTGGGAAAGAGGAAAGAGGAAGCCGGTGGTCATAAGGAACTGGTCTCAGGAGTATTATTCCTGGGTACAAGTTATTCGGTATTACTCCTTATTTGATTGCATGACTCGAAAGTCATACAATTTACTTTGAGTAAAAAAAAAGTCATACAATTTTGAGTAAAAAAATTGGAAATTCAGAGTATCCTCCAGCAAGATAAACTATCAAATTTTTTTTTGTAATCATAGTTGTTCAATGTTATTACAAAGACATAAAGACTTCAAACATGCTTTTATTGTATCGGCTTTAGACCTTTTGGAGTCGAATTAAGTCTAATGAAATATCCGGCAAAAATAATGGTAATGCCACCAACTAACTTATTGTTTGAGGATCATTTTTTGAACACTATTAATTAGGCAAAGAGAGGACAAATTAAATTAACCGCGAGGTCCATGAATCATGTTTTTACACACAATATCAAAATGCAAGGGTTCGAAATTTGGATTTGGCATTTTTATCGATTTCATATGGTTGGATTTTAATTTCTAGCCATAAAAGTATATAACAGTATGACAAACCTCGTTTCTCCTACTCGAGACAATACATTTAAATTATTATTACAGTAAACATTATAAATGTAAACGTTACTAGAATTATGAAGATGTACTTAAAATTAAGTTCAGCTTGGTTCAATAGTTTTGCCATTGTAAACTCTGTTGCAGAATGGCGCTAGCCTTTCTGTAATTTAAAAATCGGTCGATTTTTAAACCTCGCTGGGATCCACATGTCGCAATACATATTTAAATTAAAAAAAACAAAAACAATTAAATTGAAAATAATTAAATTTTATTATAATTTCCTGTCTAAAATAACACCGTATCTTTGTAACCTCTCTCTAATGGTGCTTGCCACCCGTCCGTAGATTATCAAACTTAACTGTGCACCACATATTTATAGCTTTTTTATGGCAATTTAATTGAAAATCTGGACTATTAAACCTTCCTTGAACTATGAAGATGATGTGGTTAAAATTTGGTACTAATTGGTTCAGTGGTTTTCGGGGTTAGTGTTTACAAAAGAAAAATGGGTTGAACTTTTATATTTTATTGTCAGTTATTTTCAACTTTTATTAATTTTTTTTAATGATATTAATTATTCATCGACACAGTTGAGAAACATACTAATTTTCAACGACAGCTCGTTAAAATAACTTTAGAATGTCACCCTTCAAAGATTATCAAAAAGTTCGAAGTTTAAGAGGGAAATAATAGGGTGTATAAAAAACAAAAATTGACCGTTTTTGAAACAAATATTTGTATTATTATTTCTTTGATACAAAATATAATTAATACTCAAAGTATAGTCCATTGCTATCTACCGCCATTACCTATCTGCTAGCCTGATACCATTCCTTGGGATGGCTGTCAAAGAACTCTTGATCAGCATTTTCAACTTCCGCAAAATTATCAAATTTTTTCCCTTGAAGAAAATGGGCCATGGATCGAAACAGGTACTAATCCGAAGGTGCGAGGTCTGGACTATATGATGGAGGATGCAGGAGTTCAAACCCATGAAGTTATGTAAACGTTTCTCAACTTTTGTAAAATTGTTGATGAGTAAGTTCGGCTGTCTACAGGTCTTTTTCACCTTTCCCATGGAGAGAAGATGGCGACTAACAGTATCATTCAACACACCACAGTCCCTGGCAAGTTCGCGAGTACTTGTGGACGGCTTTGACTCCACAGCTTCCTTCAGAACCTCATCAATATCCATTAATGGCCACCCGGAGCCCGTCTTCCTTTCCAACGTCGTATCTCCACTTCTAAATTTTTCAAACCAACGCCGCGCAGTGAACTCTTCAAGGATACCTTACCCTTCATATTTAATAATTTCACGAGTTGCTTCAGCGGCTGTGAAATTTCTTTTCCAGTAATGTCTTTAAATTACGAGAATTTCGTAGGACACTGTCATGTTTCTTCTTTGAAATAAATAACTGAAATTCCAGTGTTAGTAAACAAGCTTAGAGAATGCTCCAAAGGGATTATTAAGTATTGGTAAACACTTAATATTTACAGACTTTTGAACTCTGGAATTTGATAAAACGGTCATTTTTTTTTATACGCCCCATTAAAATTTGCAATGAACCCCTACGATATAGCGTATCGAGAGATTAATTTTAATTACACCGATAAACAATCTTCTTTGTAAGCTTCATTAAATTAAGATAAAATATGAACTAAGTTCAAGACTGAATAGTAAAACTTCTACGCGACGTAATGCATGGTGAGGCAAGAAAGATAGGGTTGTAATTCCGAATCCCTAAAAAAACCTATTAAAGACAAACTTGGTAGAATTTGTAAATATCGTTTCCTTTATTAGTTAACATTTTCTTCTCTATTTATTCCCTGCTAGAGATACACTGTGCCTATTCTTGTCTATGATTTTAACTTTCTGTCGTCCAATGCAATTAACTATCGAAAAGTTAGAAGTAAGATAGCTGTCATTTTTTTTTTTCTAATCCATTATACTTGGAAGAAAAGGAGTTAACCAGACAGCACGTTCCTTTTCAATGGAAGAAAATTGACAAAGATGTCGAACACGTGTCCAGCGAGTGCAGTTTCCTTCTTTCTTATGGCCGAATTTGATGCATTTGAAAGAAATTTTGTATGCACGTTTTTAATAATGATAAAATCGATTTTTATATAAAAGGAAATAATGATGGCGACTGGCCGCCACGCGCAGGCGTTTTCTCGCAACGTTTTAAGTTCTAAGCCGGTGGACGGAATTATGATGTTAAATATTAGGTAGGAGTGTTGTGTCGGTACCAAAATTTTTGGATTCTCTGTACCTCAGCATTAAAAATATTTATTTTTTTATCAAGAATATTAATCTATTATTGGGAAAGGATTACAATCTGCTTCAATGTGGGCAATAAGTAATATGGATGGCTTAATGGATCCACTCACACAATAAGTTCAATTAGGAATAAATTGATCCAGTAGTAAGAGCAAACAAGATGTATTAAAAAAACAATAATTAAAAAAATAAATTAGTTAACAGCAAATAGCAATTATCATTTTAAGCATATATTAGTCCTGACAATGTACAAAAAAATAGTTTTTTCTCTTTCAAATTTTTGTTCAGACCTGTTATTGGAGTAACAGTAAGTGAATTTGCTCATATTTTAATAAGACAGGCCTTATAGGTGTGTGGGAGACTAGCAGTCAACAGTACCTCCTCCTGGCATAGATTAAAAAAAAAGATTTATTTGAGCGAATCTCTCTGTCAGCTTCTTTTATTTAAGCCTTCTGAGAGTATTTCCAGGTATGTCAGTCGTGACCATGTCATTAATGAGTAAGTTATTATGTCTTTGGAGTCTGTCATGAAATCGACTATAAAGGTTCCGAATATGTTCCTTTACTGTGGGTTCTTGTAAATCAGAGTGAAGTGTGTGGTTTGAAATGTACCAAGGTGATTTCGTGATTAGTCTGAGTATTTTTGAAGCCATAATCTCAAGACCTGGAAATAATAATATACCTAATTAATAACAAAAATATGTATCATGACATTAAAATATATATCAAATTATTTTGTATTAAAATGTATTCAATATATATAACCTTTAATATACATCTATAGTCTAAAAATAAGTAATTATCCGCTGAAAGTTGCATCAATTAATTAGGTATATTATTTCTGAAAACTGTAAAGTTAGGGATATACAAATAAGTTATTAAAGTAGAGTGTAAGCTAAAATATTTTAGCATTAAAAAATTAAAGAATGCGGTTAGAAAAAAAAAACGAGTTTATTTAAAACGAACAATAACGGATTAAATTATATTTATTCTGTATAATCCAGACTCCAATCATACAGAAATTTGTTTAATCCGAAAGAAATTAAAAATATTTAAACATTCATTATATAAAGGTCTATGGATGGTCAAAGCTTGACTTCGACATTGTAAGGCATGTCTACATTATAGTCCAGTCAATCTGGACCAAAAATAGGCAATCAGAGGAACTGAAACTAGTTCCAATTTTTTCAGGAATGAGTTGGGGATGATCCCCTAAACAAGAACAAAACCCCGGTGCTACTGAGTGGAGGAGGAGAGTTTTAAATGTTCCATTTTTATTTTTTCGCTTATAACTCGAAAACCGTGAGTTACATTGAAAAAGGTTTTTAGTACAAAATTAAAGCTTATTAAATTTTCTACAAGTTTGGTAATGTGCATTTTTACGAAAAACTGGACCGTTTTCGTGGTACCGGCTCCGGAAAAGTTGTACTTTTCAAAAAATTGTTTTTCACTCATGTGTTTTGTATATTTTTGTCTTCCAGATCCTCAATCGTTCGTTTTAAAGGAAATTCATCAACTTAAAACTTGTAGACCATTTAATTCCCTAAAAGAATACATACCATATGTTAATTTATATTAAACACGTCGGAAATTACAGCAAGATTTAAATGAAATTAAAGATTTCCATGAAAAACCTTGATTTCCCAATTAAATTTTGTTGTTCCATTCAACGGAAACATATATACAAGTGCTAAATTACTCTCAGTAGGTGATAAGCCTCGGCTGAAAATGACGTAATCGAGTGCTTTTTCAAAACTGACGCGCTCAAACCCTTCATCAAGCATTTCTCCGCGAAAACACGTATACCTCCGAAACTATTATTTGGATCCATAACTTATTTTTTCAGTCTAAAAGCTGGTTAAATTTACTGTCAGATCCCACATACGAATTTATTAGTTCTTGTTCAGGGGACCATCACCTGCATATTTCTGAAAAAATGTAACTTATTTTGACGATATTTTGACTAGACTTTTAAAAAAAAAAAAAAAAAAAAGTTTTCATATCGGACTCGATGCCCGAGCGAGTTGGAACGAGGGCCTAAGCGCGCTCGGTACTGAAGGTCGTGGGTTCGAATCCCCAGCGGGCTAAAATTTATTTCGTGGCGGTCCCACGAGATGAATCTTGACTTCACTTAGAATAGGTTGGTAACCTGTAAGATATAAATAAAATATATATATATATATATATATATATATATATATATATATATATATATATATATATATATATATGGATAAATTTCTTGACTGTTACTATTAGATGTTTAGTAAGGTTCTTGAAGTTCATTCAATAAATAAAAACAACTATTTAGGCGACGTTTCGAGACTATATTGTTCTCATAATCATTGCCTACAGGTTACAATAAAATTATATAAGTTATGCAAGTTATTTCAAAAAATAAAGTTAGCTGCAATACATGTATATAACAACATGAGTTAGAATAATAAAAATATATATAAATACAGAATATAGAGGAGTATGAAACTGTTAGTGGTGGATATGGTATCGACTAACTAAATTCTAACAATTCTAGTACACAACTGACCTGGGGAAATTTTTAAAAGTTACAAAGGCTTATGGGGAATTCCCTAGGAAAAAATAAGTTAAAAGGACTGGATGGTATTCCCAAGATGCAGGTACAAAAATATTTCGGTGTAATATACTAATAAATGGTTGAATGATTTATATGATGCATATTAATGTAAATGTATATTATTGTTCTCTAAATGTAATAAATTGGAATAACAGGTGTTAAGATTTAGAAAGTCAGATTTTTTGGTAATTGCGCGATTTTTAAATTTTTCTATGGTTAACATTTCTTTTAAAATTATTTTGTTCATAGTGAATAAGTTTGGGGAAATCGAATTTAAAAGAATGTATTGTTTGCCTGTAATGTGTGGTGAGAGCTGTTTGTTGAGGTTTTTGTTTATAGACATGCAACTGTATTTATGTTGATAAACTCGTCGTTTAAAATATTATTCCGATGTACCAAAATAAGACTTGCCACAACTATCTTTACACGGTATTTTATAAACAATATTAAACTGTAATTTTAATACACTACTATATATATATATAAAATATTCAAATAAAATTTTGACATAGTTTTTCACTTTAAGGATTTGAATTTATTAGTCCCAGTACTTTAACAGTACAATTAAAACTGTTCCTTAATTTTTTTATTTTTCTAATCGTGTTGAATCAAGAAAATCTTATGGCTACGCTTTAGGCAGATTTCTCTCCTGTTCGTTGCTCACTCAGCTTAACAGTCGATGAACACCTGAGACCGGCCCGCCATGAACCGTTAGTTACATTGATTGCTCACAATTTGGTTACAGGCTCAGTTTAACATGTAATTGGATTTATATAAGTGTGACCACCCCCGACGGCGGAGTGCCGGGCTTCTTTCTCGGTCTGATGGCTTTATTAGATTGACTGACACTCAGGAAGAAACGGCTCGAAAACAGAACAGAGACTTCCTAAATATTTTTTCTTGATTTTTTTTTTTTTTTGTTCGAAAGATAATGGGAAAATCCTAGCGTTCGTTTGACAGTTCGATGTCAAAATTGAGCAAAACTGTCGATTTCTAACGGAAAAGAGGTAGTTATGTGAAATAACGAACTTATTTAGAACTGTCCCAGCTTCCATCCTGGAGGAACGGTGCTTAACTTCTCCAGGTCAGTTTGGAAAGGAAGGCAGGAAAAATATGTCAGGTGCAATTACTATCTTATAAAGAAACCATTTCTTTGGAACCACATTATTAAAATGAAATGAGTTCATCTAGTAGATTGTCATTCATTTATTTATCAATACAGTAAAAAAAAAATAAAAATACTATAAACATATAAATGAATGTAAAATATTAAGGATTGATGGAATTTTAAACATTTATCATCAGTTTTTTTTTCTCCAAAAATCAGCAATTTGCTACATATATTGTAACAATATTATATTAATTTTTTTTAAAAATTATTTAATATATATGTATTAGTTGATATATTTAAAAATTTATAACTTTTGGTATCATCTCTCGTTTTTTCCCAACTTTGACTACGGATGCAGGACTTTCCAGTGAGCTTGAAATCAGATGTAAAAGGCAAATGAACTGTTTTATCAGATTTATTTTTGGGATTTCTAGACGTTCTCATATATCTCACAAGTATTCTGAAATCGGGTGGCTTTACCCCAGTTTCCGACATCAATACTTCCTATGTGCACTCATATTTCAATCCTTGAGAACCAAAAAACACACCTTCATTCAAGACCTCCTTACTCTGCGCTCCTCCATCTACCTCTTAAATACTAGAACCCAACCCATCAAGGAGGAAGCACGTCTTTATGGAATTCATTGCCCATCTCAATTCGAAAATGCTCCACTATTACTTCTTTTAAACATCATCTATTTCTTTACCTCCTGGATTTTCAATCTTCCGGGTAAACGTAAAACATGAATATTCATGTTTTATACATTATAATGGTATACATAAGATGTATCCTTTTGCAAGTTTTCTCATTTATTTTTTAAATCATAATTTAATTATTAATAGTTTAAGAAGTTTTTGATCAACTTTCAACAAGGATTCTGTGTTTTAAATTTGTTATTTTCACTTCCCTAACACCAGAAAGTTTATTAGAAGTTAACATTACTTGTTCCTGGAAATTATCAATAGTTAAAATGATACCTAAACCCAAAAAGCCACCTGAGTTCCCATCCTCGTACCGTCCTATTTCTCTCTTACCCATCAAGGGTAAAATCCTAGAAAAACTCCTTTTAAAACGTTGTATCCTATCCTAGAATCCCATCATGTAATCCCAGATCACCAGTTTGGATTCCGAACATCACATTCAACAATCCAACAATGTCATCGTGTGGTGGACGTTGTCTCCTCAGCATTGGAGCGCGGAATGTACTGCACGGGAGCCTTTCTTGATGTAGAACAAGCGTTTGACCGAGTCTGGCACCCGGGACTGCTGTATAAGCTCCGTCAATTTCTACCTTCTACATATTTCCTTATTATTAGATCCTACCTCAGTGACCGCACCTTCAAAGTTAACCAAAAATTTTCCTATTCTCCCCTCTTTACCCAATCTGCCGGAGTTCCTCAAGGCAGTATCCTAGGTCCCATCCTCTTCACGGTGTATACAGCTGACATCCCAAATCATCCTACCACTGTCCTCACCATTTACGCCGATGACACTAGTGTGTTATCAGTAAATAATAATCCTTTCATTGCCTCCCAAACACTACAATCTCATATTACTAACATTCAAGAATGGTGTCGAAATTGGAGACTAAAAATAAATCCAAACAAATTCCATCAAATAACTTTTACCCTTCGTCGTAAACCTACGACATCCTGCCCTACAGTATCCTTTAATGATATTCCACTAATTCCTGTTGAACAGATCCGCTACCTAGGACTTCACTAGGACAAACGTCTTACTTGGTATCCACATACAAGACTAAAACGACAAGAAACTGCTCGTCGTTGCAGACTACTTCAACATTTACTAGACAAACGTTCTAAGCTTCCAATAAATTACAAAAGACTCATTTACATGACTGTGATAAGACCCATTTGGACATACGGAATTGAGCTCTGTGGCTCCAATAAACCATCCAGTTAATCTCGTATCCAATCCTTACAATCCAAAATCCTTCAAAAAATCCTCAATGCTCCTTACTTTGTGACAAATAGACTTATCCATAAATATCGCAATGTTTCTTATGTTGCTGATTTAGCTCAGACCAGATACCTATCCTTCCATAGTAAGCACCATAACCATTCCAATCCACTAGTTTCCCAACTTGCTTCCCACTCCATTTCCGATAATCCTCCCAGGCGTCTGAAAAGAAGACGGCCTAGAGACCTTTAAGTGTAGATTTTTATTGAAGTGCTACTATTGAGTAGTTCTTCACAAGTTATTTACATGCCATTGTATTCACTATCAACATATTTACTTGATGAATATTATTTTGTAGAGATGTAAGTATCAATAAATGAAGAAAAAAAATGTTGATATTTTCTTATTTCTCATTTTAATATCAGAAGATAAAAATATGTTAATATTAGTTAGTAAATGGATTTAAAGTTTCTCCGTTAATATAAGGATCATGACCTTTCCCCTCAAAAAGTAGCGACTCAAACATTGAAGTAAATCGATAACGGTCAGAATCGATAAAAGGTTTTCTGGGCGTGTGAAGTGGCTGGAGCCCGGAGACTGAAAGGTTACTTTTATGAATTGTTGTATTCACACATGGGAGACCAATCGAAATAGCAAGTTGAGATTAAAAAAAAAATTCAATACAGCTGGAACACTCATAAAACACTATCTGATTATCAAACATGATCCCTTGGCCGGGTTTTCAGCCTTCTTCGATTTAACTAAAGCGCGCCTGTCATCGCTGTTTTAAACTTGTTTGTTATAAAATCCGTGGAGTTAGTAGAGAAATCTTATGTGTGAAATAAGAATTTTATTATATGTAATTAACAAAGTATATCGTATGGTTTTAATAAACAAGAAAAATAAATAAAATATAATAAATAAGCGTTCTTAACAAGATATAAATAAAACGACATTAGAAAATAAAAACAGGAATAAATCAGTAATAAAAACTGTCCGATTAAATGTTTTTGCAACTAAAAAAGGGAAAAGTCACCAGAGCAAGGGGAATGGGAAAGAGAAATGGGTACGACAAGAGCGGTCGTAGGGAAGGTGATACTGTTTCAATAGCTGATCAGGAAGGAATTTGTTTACAAACAGTGGGCACGGGGGTGTGGTGGGGGCGTGGCCTAGGCGAAGGATGAAGCTGATTGGCTGGCGGGTCCGCCTACCATTCCCCCTCCCCCGGCCCCGCCCTGCTCAGGCTCAGTGTGCCATGTGCCGCCGTGCTGTGAGTGTCACCGTGAGCTGAGCTGGATCCTAGCACCGGCCTCGGTTGGGTCCTGGGGGCGGGGCCCGAGCACCACTACCCGCCGCCCCCCGCGCACGCCGTCCCCATGGACCTTCATGTTTCCCAGCACTTTCCCTACTACAGGTAAATTCAACCCTAATTAGCATGGAAAACACCAACATCATCTATCAAAAGATAATAGAAAAAATGCCGGTAACTGCCAGGAAAAATCGAATTATTTATCAGCTCCTATCATATACAATTTTATAAATCATTTACCATTTTTTAAGGAAAAAAATAAACTAAAATTAAAAAAAAAAATACATGTTCCACAGTAAATTTTAACTAAAGACATGAATAATTGAAGAGGTGAATTCGTTAATTTAATAAATATCTTGCAGATTTTATTTTGACTTATCAGTCAAAGGAATACAAAAAAAAAACAACAACTATGGATTCCTAAAAGTAAATAAATATTTTATAGTATCAACGTTTCAGGTGTCCCTTCTTGACTGTGAACTAAATTATCCTGTTTCTTATTTATTCTTTATTTTAATCGCTTAATCTACCTTGATGATGGCCTTGAATGTTATGGCCGAAACGTCGGCGCAATAGAATAATGGTATTTTTAAAAATTCTTCTTATTTTTTTTTTTTTTTTATCATTTGACTTATCCCTCATAATAAATCTACAAGATGAAAATATGATTAGGGTAAACAAAGTAAAAAAAAAAAAAAAAAAAAAAAATCCAAGATTTGATAGGAATTATAAAAATGACGAGCTAAGGAGAAATATAGGGGCATAGCAGATATATGGAATTATTAAAACGAAAAATAAATTACAATTAATCAAGAAAATATTATTTCTTATTATAAATATCTATCATACTGAAAAAATCCATTTTATAAATAATAATTTCAAAAAATACTAAATTTTAACTAAAGTCTAAAATAATTAAAGAGTTGACAGTGACTTGTACAATGCCGTTTCTTAATAAATTGTTATTTTAATTTCTAAATCTACCCTGAGCAAGGCCAACAATGGCTGAACCGTCGGCGCAATTAAATAATGTAATTTTTAATAGTTCTTACTTTTTTATTTTTTATTTTGCGGATCCCTGATAATAAATCTACTAAATGAGGAAATTAATAGAACAAAAATTCCGACATGAAAAAATTATAATTATCATTAGAATTATTAAGATATGGGAGAATACTTTAAAAAAATACAATGAATCCTCAAAATTATATAATATTACTTATAAATATTAAAAAAATAAAATAGAGTTTCGTTTATGGTGAAACATTTGAAAATGCAAAATATTTAAAATAAATGACTATACTATGAAGAAAGAGATCGGAATATAACTATGAATCGTTTACATTATTCATATATTTTTTTCGTATGAAAGTTATTTAGTTATAGAAAATAGTTATGATATTATAAGAGAATCATGAAGATGAACAACTGAATAAATCAAAATATTTGTGGCTCGGCACACCTGTTCTGTGGAACGATCCCTCCACTTGTTGAGAGTCACAGCGCCGACTCGGAGGGAAGAACGTGAGGAATCACTTTTATGCTCGGCTATTGGACAATATCGAATTCGGATTCCGGCCGTGATCGTGGTAATCGTTTAGATCCTGGTTCCTGTCTAGACAAATCAAAATTATTAGATATGATAACGCATGATTCTATAGCTACCAACTATTTTCTTAATAAGGAGCCGAAGTATAATGTTACAAATATTAAATTCACATAACATTTTTTTTTTTTTTTTTTTTTTTTTTTTTTTAACAAAACGGAAAATAAGAAGTAACCTAATAATTATAAATAACTTTTTTTTATTCTTGTAAAAACAGCTGTATCCAAATTTAAAAATATATAAAAGCCTATAAAATTACAGTATATTTCAGAGATGGAAAATGTGATGTTTACATGTAAATAAAATATTGAAATATATTAATTTTAGAAGATAACTAGTTTTACATGCAATATTTAGTTTCGACTCTCCATACATAAAAATAATGAATCTATTTTGTTTTTTAAAAAAATTAAAAATAATTTTTAATTTGTACACTTAATCGCATTAAAGTAATTCATTTAGTAATTTTCCTTTAGTTTTATCAGGGTTATTGTCTAGATACACTAAAATTTTTCGATTTGATAAAGAATGATTGCATTTTGTTAATAAAAAGACCAATTATAATGCTACAAATTTTAAATTCACTTATCAAAAAATGAATATATCCTTTTATTAAGGTCAAAATGGAAAACAAGAAATAGCTTTAAAATAAAAAAAAGTTTTTATTCTTGTTAAAATAGCTGTATTCAAATTTAAAGCAATGAAAAGTATAGTATACTTCAAAGATTTTTACGTTTATAAAACATGATGATTTTCATAAATAATTAATACATGAATTTGTAATTTTTTTAACACATGTTGTTCCAATACACTACTTTGTAATGATTTCCCATGAATAAAAATAACGCATGTTTAGTGTTTTGAAAAATATGTAATTCAAAAATGATCAGGTTTATATACTGAATAGATTGTAAAATTTAATCAATGCTTTATGTGTTTAATTCTAAAGAAGGAAGTGAATTGATATTTTATAAGAAAAAAATTAGTTCAGATTTGCAAAATTCCGCCTTAAATAAATTAACTAGAAATAATCTTCCAATTCTAAAGAAATATTAATATAACATAAAAAAGAGGCGTTGCTTTCATCGGGGAAGGAGGGTAAAATCAAAATCCAAACAACAATCTAAGCGCGATTTTCCATCAAAGTTAAATAGTAATTTAAGCTAAATAATTCCTAATAGTTGAATTAAAATGTATTGACAACTCTTGAGGTAAATTGAATTATTATACTTTGTAATGATTAAATCTTATGATGTTAGATAATTTTTTTTTTTTAAACTGGTAAGAATCTTAATTAAAATTTATATGAACAAATTAAGAATAAAATCATATTGACGGTTCACTGAAAAACAACAACATATTATTGTGAATATAATTTAAAATGTTGCTGTAAAGTTATTAATATAAAAATGGATAATATATAGTATAGGTATGTGTACTATATAATATATAATCATGGATTTTTTTTCTTAAATCAAGTGTATTATTTGAAAAATAAAGCCATGTTTTGTTTAAAAAATTAAATTATCAAACTGTAGAGCAAAAAAACTCGTATCAAAGTGCAAAATAAATATAAGATATAATAATTCAATGTGAAACAATCCGAAATTTCATATAACAATTATTTTTCTTTATAAACAATTAATAAAAGATACCAGGAACTATAAAAGTATTTAGAATAATTTTCTTTCTGTATTAAAGTCGACTAATTTTATGAGTAAACGGGTCCAGATACCCAACAAGATTGAATATTGTTGACAACCGATGACAGCCGGGTTCAAGCCAACGTCTTGAGGTTTGACAGCTTGTGTTCTGTCGTGACCTGTCGCTCAATCCATTCTTGGACGGCCCGGGACAGTAGAAGAAAAGCGTCAACATCCATCTAAGGGAATTAATAACAAATTAAAAAAAAATTATAACCACCACATAAATGTTTTATAAAAAGTTTTGAATAATTAATTATATTTAAATACTTAGTATTGAAAACTAATGCTTCTTAAAATTGTTTAAATTCTTCATATGAGCTAATTTTAATATTTAATGGTTACAGTTTTTTTTTTAATAAAAATTAATCATAAATAGAAACTATTTTGTAAGAATGAATTATTATATTATTGTTAAATCTGATATGATAATTGCTACGGGTGAATTATAGCTCACAGTATTAACTATATATTCAAATATAATTCAGGCTGCAATCGAATATAAGTCAGATTCAAATACAAACAAATGACAATAATTATTAATGATACGAATTGTAAATTAAACTCCCCGTCAAAAGTATTGCAACACCCATAGTTCTCAAGATTTTCCTGGTTTTTACCTTAATCCACACTTGGTTTATATTCATATTAATATTATTTATTAAACGTGAGACATTAAGGATTAGACACATCAATGTTTTTCCCTGTTACTAACAAATGATGGAATTTTAGATTATTTTTTCAAATTTCCTTTAGTCCATGTTTATCATTCGTTTCGTTATTTACAAGACTAGTGGAAGCAGTCATTCAAACCAGAGGGGGCAATATGTCTTATTAAATATAAATTAAAAATTTTAAAGTTAAAATTGCTAAAAACTAAATTTTAAAAAGTAAGTTTTCTAACTTTTTTGTTTTTTTGGAAAAAAATATTGTAATTTATTTCAATTAAAATTGTTTATGTCTAGTTTAGGAATGTTTATATACTTCAGGACCTTTCTTTATTATGAAAAAAAGAATACGTTTTTATAAAATTCAAATATTTCAAAGTGTTGCGATACTTTTGATGGTGAGTTTAATTCATCTCATCCAGAAAAGTTTTGAAACCTCAAAAATTCGCTTTTGCATTGATATATTTCATTTCTAATAGGGTTTATTTAATTATTTATTTTTAATAAAGTAAAATACAGCCTTAAACACACTTTAAACCTGATAATTCAACATCGAAAATGCGTGTCATTCATTTTTTAAATTATTTATTATTATTAAACGTAATTAAAACCTACAATCTAGGTTAATACGGTTATCAAATATAATTAAATAAATGAAAATAATTTAATTTTGAATAATAAATCTTATTAAAATTTATAATAAACGTAAGAATTTATAACATTTATAAATCATATAAATTTTTATGTCATTTATTTGAAACACCCTGTAAGATCCCTTGAAGTAACTGAGTTATGAGAATGTCTGATAAAATTGATTAATACACAATATTGAATTATCCGTTGATTAAATTATGAGAATTGCATGATCCAATATAATTAAATTATTAAATATATTTAAAAAAAAATGTTTATACGCTATTATAGTAAATGGATTGAAATAAAATATGCGTTTATTAATGAAAACTTTCATTACAACTACTAACGCAAGTGATAATAATATTTAATTCTGTTAGCGCTGTATAATAGTAATTGGTTATTAATTTTTAAAATATAAAACGTGACATATTCAAAAACAATATATTTTTTTTATTACTGTAATAATCTATATAAACAATCCATTACATTTCTACTTAACGGTGCTATTAAGAAAAAGTATAGGAAAAATGGGACTTAAATCGTATAGGGTAGTAACTTAAATGAGTATTTAATTAAAATATTAATGTTTTTAAAAGAAAAACTAAATCATTATTGTAAAAACACACCTTTGAAAGGCTAAAATTTTAGAAAAAAAAAAGTGATTAAAATAATTTTTATTACACAGAAATATTTGTGCGTACATAAACATAAAGACTAGAGCAACAGTGTTAAATAAAAATACACTGTAATTAAATACATAATGCACACATTATTATTAAATATTAAATGCAGGGAAATATTGATTTTAAGTGATAAAATAAAAAATTAGGTATTGATTTAATTTGATTTATCAACTACTGATAGACGTTAATTTTTATTTATTAATCTATTAATTGAAATTTATAATTAAATAACAAAATAAACTAATTAAATAAGCTTAACTTGCTGTAGCTACTTATTGGTAGAGCTCTAATAACGGTAAATTAAATATTATTTAATTAATATTACGATGTTTTGTTGCTCACGAAATTAAAAATATATTTTCAATTATGAATTAATTACGTACTTAATTGTATGTTTGGGGGATAAAGGAAAAAAAATGTTAATTTCTATCTCATTAATTTTATAGAATTCAACTTATTATTGATTTTAAAAAAGATGAGGATTTATTTAATATTTGCATATTGCATGTGAACTAGTATGAATATGGCATTCCCGAAAAATTTCATACTACTAAAAATATGTTTATTTATTATTATGAAAATAGAAAAACTGTATATTCAGATAGATTAGTATTGGCGTGGACCATTTATGAACACTATAAAATAACAAGTATTATGTGTGTCTTACAACTGAAAATATACATCAAGTAAATGTGTTCATAACGGTTACAATAACATGTCAAAACTTGAAAAGAACTACTAGCACTTCAATAATAATTCTACACTAGAAGGTCTCGAAGCCATTTTCTTTTCGGACACCTTGGAGGATCATCGGGAATGGAGTGGGAAGCAAGTTGAGAAACTACTGGGTTTGAGTGATTATGTAGCTTGCTATGAAAGGCTAGATATCTGGTTTGGGCTAAATCAGCAACAAATGAAACATTAAGATCTTTATGGATAAGTTTATTGGTGACGAAATAGGGAGAGGATTTTTCGAAGGATTTTGGATTGCAAGGATTGGATACGAAATGAATTGGATGGTTTAGTGGAGCCCCAAAGCTCAATTCCGTACGCCCTAATAGGTCTAATCACAGTCATGTAAATGAGTCTTTTGTAATAAATTGGAAAATTTGAACGGTTGTCTAGTAAATGTTGAAGTAGTCTGTAATAAATAAAAGAATACAATTAATCTAAAAAAGGGTACAGATATATAACTAAAGGCTATTCCGAATTCTTTTTGTCAAGAAATATTATTTAATTCACAAAAATAATTAGAAATTTATCTATAGATAATTGTTAGGTTTGGATAAAGTTTCCAGTTTTATGTAAGAAAAGTATCTAATATCTAGGATATATTCATAGATAAGGAATAGTTATTAACAGGTTTTTGACAACGATTATCTAAGAAACTAATTTCTTAGATTTTTTTTTTTTTTTTTTTTTTTTTATTCAACAATATTAGTTAATAGTATCTTTTAGAGATAAATTTGGAGAGTTTTTGAATTCTTATTTCATAGAAATGTTTCAAAAATATCCTAATAACTTTTCGGACCTTATTCACGATTTAATACATATTTTTGTTCGGATTGCTCAACAGACCATTACTGGTCCCTGGCATAATCAAATACTATGGTTTAATACCAGTACTATAATAAAATTTATCGATATAAGTCTGACAAATTGAGAAGGAATTAGTTCAAATCGAAGGACGTGATGCCACGTCTTGAGTTATGATGATTAGCAAGTGATCTGCATACTGATCAGCCGGGAGAATATCACCCGTAATCTGTTATCTATTTTTTTTCCTCAATGTTTCGTATCCCATAGTAGTATATGGAATAAACGTATTACAATAAAAAAAAAAAAAAAAAAAAGTATAACATGAATCATTTAATGATTTAAAAAATAAAGTTTCAAAGATATTGTCCTTGTTATTAGGAGAAACCATGTTTTAAGGTATTATTAGTTTCCTCTAATGGATACTATTAACATACTACATTTATTTACTAAATATATTATAAAAAAAAAAAATGTATATACACAAAGCTAAAGTTAGCCTCCTCATTGCTAATTAAATTAACTAAGACTAGACTGAACATCTAAATTAAAACAGCTGTGTCATTATTAAAATAAATAAATTAATCAATATGTTTGTTTTCTATAAGTGTAATTTTATTGTTACCTTTATGATTATTGTTTCTTTGTTTTTTAAATATTAATATAAAAATAAATATTGAATGAGGTTACCATCTCTCAAAAGGTGTGATTCTGACAGTTGCTCGGGTTTTTGAAGAATTTTTAACAGAAAATAAAAAGTAAAGATTTACAATACAATGTATGGAAATATATTTTTTTCTATCGTTTTTATTCATCGTTATATTTAATTTCTATTTTAAAATTATATATAGTTCTTTTTCTGCTTATTTCAACTTCCTTTAATATATATCATAAACTATTTTCCAAGTTTGTAATTATTCTTAAATTATTTTACACATTTTTTAGTGTATTCCTTCCAGCAGTAACCATGTTGGAAGGGATTTTATTTATGTCTGTATAAAAAAGTATACAATGTACATGTAATTTTTAATTTTTGTTTTGATTATTATTTTACATATACATATACATAGTTCAATTGTCGAAAGTTAAATATAAAGAATAAACATGAAAAATAAAAAACAATATATAATAGACAAAAACAAGAAGACAAAATAAATAAAAGAATAAGTTTTTTAATTATTTTACATATATAATTTTTTTTTTAGTGTTTTCCTTCCTCATATATGAAAAGTTTATGAATATGTGGTGTATATTTTGTTCTTGAGTGAAATCACAAGGACATAGGAAAGTATCTCTTATTTTATAATCGATAGAAATAACTGTTTTTTTACTGTAGTCATGAGCATGTCCTGTGACTCCTTCTTATTTTAAAATGTAAAAGTTAGTCCATGAGTTTGATTTAATGTAGGTCCGTAAGTCTGGAATGAAGTTATGTAGATGTCTTCCCTTGTGTGTTGTGTTCCAACGTGTCTGCCACTGGTCTACTGCTTGTGTTTTTAGCATGTGTTTTAAGTTCTTTGGATAACATACTATATGATATAGGAAGGGAAGTATCCTTTGAAGCCTCTTTTGCAGCCTTGTCAGCCAATTCGTTTTCCGCTATGTAGGAATGTCGGAATTATACATATATAATTAAAAATAGTACATGATTAGGTTTAAGCCAATTCATTACTGTTTAAAATAATTTGAGAAAAGCTAAAAACTCATAAAATATTTTGTTATATATTAACCTGAGGAATATTTATGAGATCAGTATCCCAAAATATGTAGTTGTAAAAGGAAGTTGAAATAAAATTTTTAAAAAATTGCCAAAAAGTACTTAAAATAATAATTAGTCTCCTTAAACAATGATATATAAATTTTTTTTTAATTCAATTTTTGCTTCATATTTTTCTTTAAATTAACTTCGACCAAGATTTTTGGTATATTAAGAAGCTAAAAACAAAATAAAATGCTCTAATGAAAGCATTTTTTTTACAACCAAATCATATCTATATAATTATAAATCATTTACTAAATGGCAGAATTATTGAATAATATACTTATTTGGTAATAAAACTGTTTTTATTATTTACTAAAAGAACTTTTAGATTGAAATCCGAAGCCCTTAGTATACTGAGTGTCTAACATTTTTAAATTTTTAATTCAGAGATTGCGTGTTAGGGACATATTATCGTAAAGGTGAGACTTCATCTTGCTTAATATCTGAAGCGATTACAAACATACATGAATTTTTCTGTATATTTAAACGTGTTGTTTTCCCTCTTACAGTAACCCTATAAGAGAGCTCTCAGCATCTATGTAGGCATATGTGTATAACATGTTTTGTATTTTATAAAATATGTAATTTAGAAATAATTTACATTTAGTTCTTTAAGATGAATTTTGAATAGATACAAGAAACAATATCAGAAAAAAAAACACAAAATAAAAGTAAGTGAAAATTTCCTAATGTAACTAAACCAAGTAAACGCAAAACAAATAAAAACAAAATTAAAAACATCAATGATTTCTTCTCCACGTCGTTATTCGTTTTCTTCACTTCTTTGAACAGTTCTAAATCACTTTCAATAATAAACTTTTGTTATCAAAAATAGGGCAATCGTATAGAATGTGATGAAAAGTCTGGTGTATTTGTCTGTCGCAGTTGCATTTTGGTCAGATGAAATCGGTTCAAATAGGGTTTGCTTTGTCCGTGTGCGGTCAAAAATGATGTATCTCGCTTCCAGAGAAAACAAATTCGAACTTTTTGTATGATATAATTTAAATAATATAAACCAAAATCTAATTAAACCACAATGCAGTCAGAATTATGCAAAATAATAAAATGATTTAGTGGACCTTTGCGAGTTGGTTAATACGATTTCGGGACATTATTCCTCTAAGTAATCAATATGTTGAAATTAGTACAAACTTCTCAATTTTAATTTAAAAGATAATATTTACTTAAATACAATATAATAAACTGTAGTTTTGTTGTTAACATGTGCATTTAAAGTAAATATTTAGGTATACTGTTATGTATATTAATACATTAATTAACATTAATACAAGTAATTAGTATAGAAATTAATATAAACATATTGTAGGCAAGGAAAAAATCGGTTTATTATTATATCATTATTAGGGCTGACTTAATGATATTGCAATCAGTAATTCTTTATATACCCAATAAATGTCTAATGAAATATTTAATGGTTAATTTCACATAAATGTCCTAAAAATGTTTTTATCCGACATTAATAAAAATGAAAAAAAAAAAAAAAAAAAAAAAAAATACAGCAGAGCGCCGATTATCCGAACGTCGATTAACCGAAACGTCAATTATCCGTACTGTTTTGGATATATTAAAAAAATTCAAAATTTTCGGGAGTTGAAAATTGAATAAGGATTTTCAAGACTTCATGTATTGTATAATTTTACATGATAATAACATTTCTGTTCCTGATTGTTAAAAGATTAAAAACTAAATTTTATTTTAAATGTGTAAAGTTCTGTACAAACTGTGCTGTAGTAATATTTAATAATCTTATTTCCGAATCTTTTAATAGTTTATTACTGTTGTAATAGTTCAAATTCTGAATTAGATTTTTTTTAAATTGATTTGTTGGGTCTTTGCATAATGGTTTCCAGTTTTAATAGAAATTCTTCGATTCTTTCTACTTCTTAACTTGTTTTGTCAGTCTGTTTTCGAACGTACCGTGTGACACACCAGAGTTTGGTTTTACACCAAAATTATCAAAATGCGGAATAAAAATAGATTTTGTATCTGTTTTCTTGTTTGGTAATAAAGTATGGTACAAGTGTATGGTTATATGAAATTAGTAGCTAGGACCTAAAGTTTAGAATCTATATTCCTTTGAATGAAATAAGTCAAGTTTGAAACCTTAATTTTTAAGTTTAAGGGATTTTTGACTCGCTCTATCGTTGGTGTTGGTCTGATCGAAATTTTTTCGACAGTTTCCTGATCAGACATTTAATCGAGAAAAATTTTTTCATAAAACATTTCTCACTAGGGCCTAGCGTTTAGGATCTATATAGATTCGAATGAAAAAAGTCAAGTTTTGCCTACATTTTTTTAGGTTTTTTAAAAATTGTTATTACTATAAGAATCGATGTATAATAATAACATAATTAGGTTAGCGGTATCGATCGGTTCCTAGGAATCGACTTTGGATGATCGATTCTAGATAGAAATTTTCTCAAGACATTTGGAATCTTCACATCCCTTGTTTAAACTATCACGCGTACTTTAACTAGTAAGAATGCCCATTGTAGTAGTAGTTACTAGTTACTATTTAATTTTCAATACCTTTTTACATGATCAAATCTGATTGATCATGGAAAAACTATGATTATCATCCTGCTTTCCCTTTCAAAAATAAATGATTTAATGCCCAAATCAAACCTCAGACAGACAGAGCAGCGCCTAGACTGGGAAGTTCCCGAACCTAAGTTCCCATGATTCATCAAAGACGGAGCTACACTGAGGATAGACAGCTAAATTAATTTGCTAGTACCGCTAATAGATGACCGCTATCAGTAAACAATTCTTTCATTTCATAGAGAAAATAAGAAGGCATCGGAAGGGATAATCTCTGGGCACCTTAGGTCGTGACAGAGGCAGCATTTTTTATTTATTTTTTTTATTTCTCTCAACTCTATAACGATTTTTAAGTTGATTGAATATTAGTTCAATATCGGGAGCTTACCAATTTTTTTCCTCATTCTAATAAAAACATTTTCATGTGAGCAGATATTTTTTCTGTAGCACCAACTTAACAGAAAAAAATACAAATAAAATGGTACCAACTTTAATATAATATAATAATATAGGTGAAAAGAAAGTTATCTAAGTTAGGTGAATAAATTGGTAATTTCTGATGAACAATCTGGTAACTAAACGAAAATCCTTGAATGCCTTCAGTAAATTAAATTTTCTACAAAATAATTAATTATCCCTCTATTTTGGTGACATGGATGTCAACAATTTTTTTTGTCTATAAATCTGGATTTACAGTCAAAGTTCAAAGTAAAAAAGTGCTGCCCTAAAAATTTGCGGCTTTAAACTTACCAACTTATTCCATTCCATTCAAAAACTTTTAAAAAAAATTATTACCTATGATTTCCAATAACAAATGATAGTCTGATTTTATTTCTTTTTTTTATAAGTAGCTTAGTTTTATTACATAATATTATGATTGTATTGTATTTATTTACATTTTTTCTTGTGCCGTGTAATTTATTTATAATTCTATTTAAGATTCCTTTTTTTTTTTTTTTTTTTTCTCCATTATATGTTCCTTAGTTTCAACAATTGTTGCCTATTTTATATTATCATTTTAAAAAATTTTATTTTTATCTTGTATAGTTGCAGGCTGTTTATTTTAATTTTCTCTCTTTCTTTTCTTGATTTCACTTTCTTTTGGATGAGTCTTTGTCATCCATATTACTCATTGCCCTTGAGTTAGACAGTTTGTAATTATTCAAAAATAAAAATAAAATTCTAAAAAGAAAAAAAAAAGGTTTAAACAGCTCAAACTATGAGCAAATTTTAAACTTTATATTCAATATTTTTTATTTTAAATTATTTTTTTCTTAATATGATCATTATTTTTTTTTTTTTACTAAATTGAAAAGGAATGGCAATCTCATACTACCATGTATTTTTGAGTTTACACATACATAAAGAATATAAAATTAATGAACTTTTTCTTGAAATTCTTAATATTAAATAGCATTCATGCAGAGTGTATACGCAGTTACCACTACATTTGGTTAGAGGGACCATACACTTGAGAACAATAAGATGAGAACTTTAAGTCCTTATAAAGATTAGTTTGTTTCAAAAAGTGAATTATCTGTGTATATGTATAATATGTATTATTTTCAGGCAATGCTGAAATGTCTTGATTTGTCAGACCTTTTCTTTGCTTATGGTATTTTATGTATTCCGTAAGATTACGTTCTAAAGTCAGATTTACCTGACAATCGTTGCCCAATTTGTAATCTTTTAAAGATGAATAATCTTTTCTTCTTCCTGGTTCTTGCTTCTATGGTCCTAGTGTAGGTTGTATTTATTTTAATTTGATTTTGAGCTACCTTTCATGCCATACTATTTTGACTTGATGTTTTAAAAGGGATTTCAGATCTGGTAAGAGACAGTAATTGAGGGTAATGGGAAGAGGGAACACACTCCATTAGCTGCTAAATCCGCTTGTTTATTACCTCATATACCTGAATGCCCCGGAATCCACTAATAATTTTTAATTTTGAAATGGAATCAATTAAAGTGGCTATTTTGGCTATTATGTATTTTTTTTCTGTCATGATTTTTGTTGCTAATGCTTGTAAGTCAGAGTAAAGTAAGTGAGTCAGAGCAAATTAAGTATTCTTTTTGGTCTATATCCACTGTTCTTATATGTTCTAACGCCAATTTAATCTCATACAATTCTGCCGAGTAAATAGAAAAGACAGAAAGTAATAAGTAGCGTATGACTTCTGACCCTATAATCACTGAGCATCCCACACCATCAGATTTTGATCCTAAATATAAGCTGTGTATTTTTATAACAGGAAATTGCCTCTTTAAAGAAATACGTTGACAAATTCCGACATAAACTTTTTTTTTTTTTAAACGAACGAGAGTAAAATTAAATTTAGAAGAAATTAATTTCCAGAGTGGAAGTAAATAAGGAAAAGAGATTTCTATTTTGTAGGATTTTATGATATACCACAGTCAAATGTATTTAATAAGAACAAATAATACATCTTGAAATCTTAGATTTAGAGCAAACATTTCAGGTTTTATCAAACACCAATCGTAAATGAAAATTATAAATCTTTAGACGAATGAAATGATACAATTGTTGTCCTTTGCTTCAAAAATACTGAATTGCTTATATGTTTCTCATAAATTATATTAAATTAATGGCCATACTTCGCTAATGTCATGTTAATCAATATATGAGTTCAAAATTTATCAAAAATTCTTAAACTATGAAAATTTTGTCTAGCTTTAAAATTAGGAATTATAATAATTTCAGTTGTTTTTTTTTGTTTTTTTTTTATTCCAATCGTGCTAAAAATTAATATTAGTATATCATTATAATAGAACAAGACTGTTGTTATTCAGAAAACAAAA
>RCWM02001424.1:0-28055 GCA_003667255.2 Euschistus heros
TCTCAAGGTCAACTAACCTCCCTAGAGCCCCTCTGAAGGCCAACATACACCTTCCGAAGGCCTCTCAAGGTCGAATACCCTCCATCGGGCCCCTCCGAAGGTCAACATACTCTTTCCGAAGGCCTCTCAAGGTCAACTAACCTCCCTAGAGCCCCTCTGAAGGCCAGCATACACCTGCCGAAGGCCTCTCAAGGTCGAGTACCCTCCATCAGGCCCCTCCGAAAGTCAACATACTCTTTCCGAAGGCCTCTCAAGGTCGAATACTCTCTATCGGTCCCCTCTGAAGGCCCCTCCGAAGGTCAACATACCTCCACCTCCGAAGGTCAACATAACCTTCCGGCCTCTCAAGGTCAAAACCCCTAGGCCCTTCGAAGGCCAACATACACCTTCCGAAGGCCTCTCAAGGTCGAATACCCTCCATCGGGCCCCTCCGAAGGTCAACATACTCTTTCCGAAGGCCTCTCAAGGTCAACTAACCTCCCTAGAGCCCCTCTGAAGGGCAACAACTTCCGAAGGCCTTCAAGGTCGAATACCCTCCTCTCAAGGTCAAATACCCTCCATCGGGCCCCATCGGGCCCCCGAAGGCCAACATACACCTTCCGAAGGCCTCTCAAGGTCGAATACCCTCCATCGGGCCCCTCTGAAGGTCAACATACTCTTTCCGATGGCCTCTCAAGGTCAAATAACCTCCCTAGAGCCCCTCTGAAGGCCAACATACACCTTCCGAAGGCCTCTCAAGGTCGAATACCCTCCATCGGGCCCCTCCGAAGGTCAACATACTCTTTCCGAAGGCCTCTCAAGGTCAACTACCCTCCATCAGGCCCCTCCGAAGGCCAACATACACCTTCCAAAGGCCTCTCAAGGTCGATTACCCTCCATCGGTACCCTCCGAAGGCCAACATACACCTTCCGAAGGCTTCTCAAGGTCGAATACCCTCCATCGGGCCCCTCCGAAGGTCAACATACACCTTCCGAAGGCCTCTCAAGGTCAACTACCCTCCATCGGGCCCCTCCGAAGGCCAACATACACCTTCCGAAGGCCTCTCAAGGTCGAATACCCTCCATCTAGGGCCCCTCCGAAGGTCAACATACACCTTCCGAAGGCCTCTCAAGGTCAAATACTCCCTAGAGCCCCTCTGAAGGCCAACATACACCTTCCGAAGGCCTCTCAAGGTCGAATACCCTCCATCGGGCCCCTTCGAAGGTCAACATACTCTTTCCGAAGGCCTCTCAAGGTCAACTAACCTCCCTAGAGCCCCTCTGAAGGCCAACATACACCTTCCGAAGGCCTCTCAAGGTCGAATACCCTCCATCGAGCCCCTCCGAAGGTCAACATACACTTTCCGAAGGCCTCTCAAGGTCAACATACCCCCCTGGGCCCCTCCGAAGGTCAACATACCTTCCGAAGGCCTCTCAAGGTCAACTAACCTCCCTAGAGCCCCTCCGAAGGTCAACATACTCTTTCCGAAGGCCTCTCAAGGTCAACTAACCTCCCTAGAGCCCCTCTGAAGGCCAACATACACCTTTCGAAGGCCTCTCAAGGTCGAATACCCTCCATCGGGCCCCTCCGAAGGTCAACATACTCTTTCCGAAGGCCTCTCAAGGTCAACTACCCTCCCTAGAGCCCCTCCGAAGGCCAACATACACCTTCCGAAGGCCTCTCAAGGTCAAATAACCCTCCTAGGCCCCTCTGAAGGCCAACATACACCTTCCGAAGGCCTCTCAAGGTCGAATACCCTCCATCGGGCCCCTCCGAAGGTCAACATACTCTTTCCGATGGCCTCTCAAGGTCGAATACCTCCATCGGGTCCCTCCGAAGGCCAACATACACCTTCCGAAGGCCTCTAAAGGTCGAATACCCTCCATCGGCCCCTCTGAAGACCAACATACACCTTCCGAAGGCCTTTCAAGGTTAACAAACCTCCCTAGAGCCCCTCTGAAGGCCAACAAACACCTTCCGAAGGCCTCTCAAGGTCGAATAACCTCCATCGGGCCCCTCCGAAGGTCAACAAACCCCTTCTGAAGGCCTCTCAAGGTCCCTCGAAGGTCAAATACCCTCCGAAGGCCTCTCAAGGTCGAATAACCCCCCCTCCGAAGGTCAACATACACCTTCCGAAGGCCTCTCAAGGTCGAATACCCTCCATCGGGCCCCTCCGAAGGTCAACATACTCTTTCCGAAGGCCTCTCAAGGTCAACTAACCTCCCTAGAGCCCCTCTGAAGGCCAACATACACCTTCCGAAGGCCTCTCAAGGTCGAATACCCTCCATCGGGCCCCTCCGAAGGTCAACATACTCTTTCCGAAGGCCTCTCAAGGTCGAATAACCTCCCTAGAGCCCCTCTGAAAGCAACATACACCTTCCGAAGGCCTCTCAAGGTCGACTACCCTCCATCGGGCCCCTCCGAAGGTCAACATACACATTCCGAAGGCCTCTCAAGGTCAACTAATACCCTCCTAGAGCCCCTCGAAGGCCAACATACACCTACCGAAGGCCTCTCAAGGTCGAATACCCTCCCTCGGGCCCCTCCGAAGGTCAACATACTCCTTCCGAAGGCCTCTCAAGGTCAACTAACCTCCCTAGAGGACCTCTCGAAGTCAACAACTCCTCTTTCCGAAGCCTCTCAAGGTCAACTAACCTCCCTAGAGCCCCTCCGAAGGCCAACATACACCTTCCGAAGGCCTCTCAAGGTCGAATACCCTCCATCGGGCCCCTCCGAAGGTCAACATACTCTTTCCGAAGGCCTCTCAAGGTCGAATACCCTCCATAGGGCCCCTCCGAAGGCCAACATACACCTTCCGAAGGCCTCTCAAGGTCGAATACCCTCCATCGGGCCCCTCCGAAGGTCAACATACGAACCTTTCCAAAGGCCTCTCAAGGTCAACTAACCCCCATCGGGCCCCTCCGAAGGTCAACATACTCTTTCCGAAGGCCTCTCAAGGTCAACTAACCTCCCTAGAGCCCCTCTGAAGGCCAACATACACCTTCCGAAGGCCTCTCAAGGTCGAATACCCTCCATCGGGCCCCTCGAAGGCCAACATACCTTCCGAAGGCCTCTCAAGGTCGAATACCCTCCATCGGGCCCCTCCGAAGGTCAACATACTCTTTCCGAAGGCCTCTCAAGGTCGAATACCCTCCATCGGGCCCCTCCGAAGGCCAACATACACCTTCCGAAGGCCTCTCAAGGTAAAATACCCTCCATCGGGCCCCTCCGAAGCAACAACATACCTTCCGAAGGCCTCTCAAGGTCAAACTACCCCCCTAGAGCCCCTCTGAAGGCCAACATACACCTTCCGAAGGCCTCTCAAGGTCGAATACCCTCCATCGGGCCCCTCCGAAGGTCAACATACTCTTTCCGAAGGCCTCTCAAGGTCAACTAACCTCCCTAGAGCCCCTCTGAAGGCCAACATACACCTTCCGAAGGCCTCTCAAGGTCGAATCGAATACCCTCCATCGGGCCCCTCCGAAGGTCAACATACACCTTCCGAAGGCCTCTCAAGGTCGAATACCCTCCATAGGGCCCCTCCGAAGGCCAACATACACCTTCCGAAGGCCTCTCAAGGTCGAATACCCTCCATCGGGCCCCTCCGAAGGCAACAACACACCTTTCCGAAGGCCTCTCAAGGTCGAATACCCTCCCTAGGGCCTCACCGAAGGTCAACATACACCATCCTAAGGCCCTCAAGGTCGAAAGGTCCGAAGGTCAATACACCTTCCGAAGGCCTCGAATAACCTCCTCTAGGGCCCCTCCGAAGCCAACAACATACACCTTCCGAAGGCCTCTCAAGGTTGAATACCCTCCATCGGGCCCCTCCGAAGGTCAACATACTCTTCCGAAGGCCTCTCAAGGTCAACTAACCTCCCTAGAGCCCCTCTGAAGGCCAACATACACCTTCCGAAGGCCTCTCAAGGTCGAATACCCTCCATCGGGCCCCTCCGAAGGTCAAACATACCTTTCCGAAGCCTCTCAAGGTCGAATACCCTCCATAGGCTCCTTCCGAAGGTCAACATATCTCAAGGCCTCTCAATATACCTCCCTAGAGCCCCTCTGAAGGCCAACATACACCTTCCGAAGGCCTCTCAAGGTCGAATACCCTCCATCGGGCCCCTCCGAAGGTCAACATACTCTTTCCGAAGGCCTCTCAAGGTCAACTAACCTCCCTAGGGCCCCTCCGAAGGTCAACATACACCTTCCGAAGGCCTCTCAAGGTCGAATACCCTCCATCGGGCCCCTCTGAAGGCCAACATACACCTTCCGAAGGCCTCTCAAGGTCGAATACCCTCCATCGGGCCCCTCCGAAGGTCTACATACTCTTTCCGAAGGCCTCTCAAGGTCGAATAACCCTCCATCGGGCCCCCTCCGAAGGTCAACATACACCTTCCGAAGGCCTCTCAAGGTCGATACCCTCCTAGAGCCCCTCCGAAGGCCAACATACACCCTCCGAAGGCCTCTCAAGGTCGAATACCCTCCCTCGGGCCCCTCCGAAGGTCAACATACTCTTTCCGAAGGCCTCTCAAGGTCAACTAACCTCCCTAGAGCCCCTCTGAAGGCAACATACACCTTCCGAAGGCCTCTCAAGGTCAACTAACCTCCCTAGAGCCCCTCTGAAGGCCAACATACACCTTCCGAAGGCCTCTCAAGGTCGAATACCCTCCCTGGGCCCCTCGAAGGTCAACATACACCTTCCGAAGGCCTCTCAAGGTCAATACCCCCTCGGGCCCCTCCGAAGGTCAACATACACTTTCCGAAGGCCTCTCAAGGTCGAAAACTACCCTCCTAGGCCCCTCCGAAGGCCAACATACTCTTCCGAAGGCCTCTCAAGGTCGAATACCCTCTCATATCGGGCCCCCCTCCGAAGGTCAACATACCTTCCGAAGGCCTCTCAAGGTCGAATACCCTCCATCGGGCCCCTCCGAAGGTCAACATACTCTTTCCGAAGGCCTCTCAAGGTCGACTAACCTCCCTACCTCGGGCCCCCTCCGAAGGTCAAACATACCCTTCCGAAGGCCTCTCAAGGTCGATTACCCTCCATCGGTACCCTCCGAAGGCCAACATACACCTTCCGAAGGCTTCTCAAGGTCGAATACCCTCCATCGGGCCCCTCCGAAGGTCAACATACACCTTCCGAAGGCCTCTCAAGGTCAACTAGCCTTTATCGGAACCTTCTCAAGGTAAACATACACGTTCCGAAGACCTCTCAAGGTCGAATACCTCCATCGGGCCCCCTCCGAAGGCCAACATATACTCTTTTCCGAAGGCCTCTCAAGGTCGAAACTACCCTCCCTAGATCGGGCCCCTCGAAGGTCAACATACCTTCCGAAGGCCTCTCAAGGTCGAATACCCTCCATCGGGCCCCTCCGAAGGCCAACATACACTCCGAAGCCTCTCAAGGGCCTACCCTCAAGGCCCCTCGAAGGTACCTCCATCGGGCCCCTCGAAGGTCAAACATACGGGCCCCTCTGAAGGCCTCTCAAGGTCGAATACCCTCCTGGGGCCCCACCGAAGGTCAACATACACCTTCCGAAGGCCTCTCAAGGTCAAATACCCCCTAGAGCCCCTCTGAAGGTCAACATACACCTTCCGAAGGCCTCTCAAGGTCGAATACCCTCCATCGGGCCCCTCCGAAGGTCAACATACTCTTTCCGAAGGCCTCCCAAGGTCAACTAACCTCCCTAGAGCCCCTCTGAAGGCCAACATACACCTTCCGAAGGCCTCTCAAGGTCGAATACCCTCCATCGGGCCCCTCCGAAGGTCAACATACACCTTCCGAAGGCCTCTCAAGGTCGAATACCCTCCATCGGGCCCCTCCGAAGGCCAACATACACCTTCCGAAGGCCTCTCAAGGTCAACACCCTCCATAGGCCCCCCTCCGAAGTTCAACATACACCTTCCGAAGGCCTCTCAAGGTCGAATACCCTCCATCGGTCCCCTCCGAAGGTCAACATACTCTTTCCGAAGGCCTTTCAAGGTCGAGGTCAGCCCCTCTGAAGGCCAACATACCCTCCTCGGGTCCCCTCCGAAGGAGGCCAACATACACCTTCCGAAGGCCTCTCAAGGTCGAATACCCCCCATGGGCCCCCCCGAAGGTCAACATACACCTTCCGAAGGCCTCTCAAGGTCGAATAACCTCCATCCAGCCCCTCCGAAGGTCAACATTCACCTTCCGAAGGCCTCTCAAGGTCGATTACCTTCCATAGAGCCCCTCCGAAGGTCAACATACACCTTCCGAAGGCCTCTCAAGGTCGAATACCCTCCATCGGGCCCCTCCGAAGGTCAACATACACCTTCCGAAGGCCTCTCAAGGTCAACTAACCTCCCTAGAGCCCCTCTGAAGGCCAACATACACCTTCCGAAGGCCTCTCAAGGTCGAATACCCTCCGGGCCCCCGAAGGCCAACATACCTTCCGAATGCCTCTGAAGGTCGAATACCCTTCCTGGGCCCCTCTGAAGGTCAACATACACCTTTCCGAAGGCCTCTCAAGGTCAACTAACCTCCCTAGAGCCCCTCCGAAGGCCAACATACACCTTCCGAAGGCCTCTCAAGGTCGAATACCCTCCATCGGGCCCCTCCGAAGGTCAACATACACCTTCCGAAGGCCTCTCAAGGTCAACTACCCCTCTAGGGCCCCTCCGAAGGTCAACATACACCTTCCGAAGGCCTCTCAAGGTCAAAAACCCTCCATCGGGCCCCTCCGAAGGTCAACATACACCTTCCGAAGGCCTCTCAAGGTCGAAAACCCTCCATCCCTAGGGCCCCTCCGAAGGTCAACATACACCTTCCGAAGGCCTCTCAAGGTCGAATACCCTCCCTCGGGGCCCCTCCGAAGGTCAACATACAACATACACCTTCCGAAGGCCTCTCAAGGTTGAATACCCTCCCTGGGGCCCCTCTGAATGTAAACATACACTTTCCGAAGGCCTCTCAATGTCAACTAACCTTCCTAGAGCCCCTCTGAAGGTCAATATACACCTTTCGAAGGCCTCTCAAGGTCGAATACCCTCCATCGGGCCCCTTCGAAGGTCAGCATACTCTTTCCGAAGGCCTCTCCGGTCGAAACTACCCTCAAGGCCCCTCTGAAGGCCAACATACACCTTCCGAAGGCCTCTCATTGTCGAATACTCTCCATTGGGCCCCTCCGAAGGTCAACATACACCTTCCGAAGGCCTCTCAAGGTCGAATACCCTCCATCGGGCCCCTCCGAAGGTCAGTATACTCTTTCCGAAGGCCTCTCAAGGTCAACTAACCTCCCTAGAGCCCCTCTGAAGGCCAACATACACCTTCCGAAGGCCTCTCAAGGTCGAACTACCCTCATCGGGCCCCTCCGAAGGCCAACATACTTTCCGAAGGCCTCTCAAGGTCAACTAACCTCCCTAGATAGTTCAACATACACCTTGAAGGCCTCTCAAGGTCGAGTACCCTCCATCGGGCCCCTCCGAAGGTCAACATACTCTTTCCGAAGGCCTCTCAAGGTCGAATAACCTCCATAGAGCCCCTCTGAAGGCCAACATACACCTTCCGAAGGCCTCTCAAGGTCGAATACCCTCCATCGGGCCCCTCCGAAGGTCAACATACTCTTTCCGAAGGCCTCTCAAGGTCAACTAACCTCCCTAGAGCCCCTCTGAAGGCCAACATACACCTTCCGAAGGCCTCTCAAGGTCGAATACCCTCCATCGGGCCCCTCCGAAGGTCAACAAACTCTTTCCGAAGGCCTATCAAGGTCGAATACCCTCCCGGCCCCTCGAAGGTCAACATACACCTTCCGAAGGCCTCTCAAGGTCGAATACCCTCCATCGGGGCCCCTCCGAAGGTCAACATACACCTTCCGAAGGCCTCTCAAGGTCGAATACCCCTCCTCGGGCCCCTCGAAGGTCAACATACACCTTCCGAAGGCCTCTCAAGGTCAAAATATACCTCTCCATCGGGCCCCTCCGAAGGTCAACATACACCTTCCGAAGGCCTCTCAAGGTCGAATACCCTCCCTGGGGCCCCTCCGAAGGTCAACATACACCTTCCGAAGGCCTCTCAAGGTCGAATACCCTCCATCGGGCCCCTCCGAAGGTCAACATACTCCTTCCGAAGGCCTCTCAAGGTCGATTACCCTCCATCGGTACCCTCCGAAGGCCAACATACACCTTCCGAAGGCCTCTCAAGGTCGAATACCCTCCATCGGGCCCCTCCGAAGGTCAACATACACCTTCCGAAGGCCTCTCAAGGTCAACTAACCTCCCTAGAGCCCCCCTGAAGGCCAACATACACCTTCCGAAGGCCTCTCAAGGTCGAATACCCTCCATCGGGCCCCTCCGAAAACATACTCCTTCCGAAGGCCTCTCAAGGTCAACTAACCTCCCTAGAGCCCCTCTGAAGGCCAACATACACCTTCCGAAGGCCTCTCAAGGTCGAATACCCTCCATCGGGCCCCTCCGAAGGTCAACATCCTCATTCCGAAGGCCTCTCAAGGTCGAATACCCTCCATCGGGCCCCTCCGAAGGCCAACATACATACCTTCCGAAGGCCTCTCAAGGTCGAATACCCTCCTCGGACCCTCCGAAGGTCAACATACACCTCTTTCCGAAGGCCTCTCAAGGTCGAATACCCTCCCTAGAGCACCTTTGAAGGTAAACAAACATTTTCTAAGGCCTCTCAAGGTCAAATACCCTCCATCGGGCCCCTCCGAAGGTCAACATACTCTTTCCGAAGGCCTCTCAAGGTCAAATACCCCCTAGAGCCCCTCCGAAGGCCAACATACACCTTCCGAAGGCCTCTCAAGGTCGAATACCCTCCATCGGGCCCCTCCGAAGGTCAACATACACTTTTCCGAAGGCCTCTCAAGGTCGAACTACCTCCTATCCCCCTAGAGCCCCTCCGAAGGCCAACATACACCTTCCGAAGGCCTCTCAAGGTCAAATACCTCCCTCGGGCCCCTCTGAAGGCCAACATACACTTTCCGAAGGCCTCTCAAGGTCGAATACCCTCCATCGGGCCCCTCCGAAGGTCAACATACTCCTTCCGAAGGCCTCTCAAGGTCAACTAACCCCTAGAGCCCCCTCCATCCTTCCGAAGGCCCCTCGAACTACCCCGAAGGTCAACATACACCTTCCGAAGGCCTCTCAAGGTCAACTAACCCCCTAGGGCCCCTCGAAGGTCAACATACACCTTCCGAACCTCTCAAGGTCGAATACCCTCCATCGGGCCCCTCCGAAGGTCAACATACACCTTCCGAAGGCCTCTCAAGGTCGAATACCCTCCATCGGGCCCCTCCGAAGGTCAACATACTCTTTCCGAAGGCCTCTCAAGGTCAACTAACCTCCCTAGAGCCCCCCTGAAGGCCAACATACACCTTCCGAAGGCCTCTCAAGGTCGAATACCCTCCATCGGGCCCCTCCGAAGGTCAAACATCCGAAGGCCTCTTCCGAAGGCCCTCCGAAGGTCAACATACACCTTTCGAAGGCCTCAAACCTAACCTCCCTAAGCCTCGAAGGTCAACATACACCTTCCGAAGGCCTCTCAAGGTCGAAATACCCTCCATCGGGCCCCTCCGAAGGTCAGCAACATACACCTTCCGAAGGCCTCTCAAGGTCGACTAACCTCCCTAGAGCCCCTCTGAAGGCCAACATACACCTACCGAAGGCCTCTCATTGTCGAATACTCTCCATTGGGCCCCTCCGAAGGTCAACATACACCTTCCGAAGGCCTCTCAAGGTCGAATACCCTCCATTGGGCCCCTCCGAAGGTCAACATACTCTTTCCGAAGGCCTCTCAAGGTCAACTAACCTCCCTAGAGCCCCTCTGAAGGCCAACATACACCTTCCGAAGGCCTCTCAAGGTCGAATACCCTCCATCGGGCCCCTCCGAAGGTCAACATACACCTTTCCGAAGGCCTCTCAAGGTCGACTACCTCCATCGGGCCGCCCCTCTGAAGGCCAACATACACTTTCCGAAGGCCTCTCAAGGTCGTATACCCTCCATCGGGCTCCTCCGAAGGTCAACATACACCTGCCGAAGGCCTCTCAACGTCGAATACCCTCCATCGGTACCCTCCGAAGGTCAAGATACTCTTTCCGAAGGCCTCTCAATGTCAAATACCTCCCATAGGCCCCTCCGAAGGTCAACATACTCTTTCCGAAGGCCTCTCAAGGTAAAACTAACCTCCCTAGGCCCCCTCCGAAGTCAACATACTCTTTCCGAAGGCCTCTCAAGGTCGAACTAACCCTCCCTAGGCCCCCGAAGGCCAACATACACCTTCCAGGCCTCTCAAGGTCGAATACCCTCCATCGGGCCCCTCCGAAAGGGCCCCTTCCGAAGGCCTCTCAAGGTACTACCTTCTCGAAGGCCTCTCAAGGTCAATCGAACCCCTCGGGCCCCCTCCGAAGGTCAACACACCTTCCGAAGGCCTCTCAAGGTCGAATACCTGCATTGGGTCCCTCTGAAGACCAACATACACCTTCCGAAGGCCTTTCAAGGTTAACAAACCTCCCTAGAGCCCCTCTGAAGGCCAACATACACCTTCCGAAGGCCTCTCAAGGTCGAATACCCTCCATCGGGCCCCTCCGAAGGTCAACATACTCTTTCCGAAGGCCTCTCAAGGTCGAATAACCTCCCTAGAGCCCCTCTGAAGGCCAACATACACCTTTCGAAGGCCTCTCAAGGTCGAATTCCCTTCAATCTGGCCCCTCCGAAGGTCAACATACTCTTTCCGAAGGCCTCTCAAGGTCAACTAACCTCCCTAGAGCCCCTCTGAAGGCCAACATACACCTTCCGAAGGCCTCTCAAGGTCGAATCCCTCCATCGGGCCCCTCCGAAGGTCAACATACTCTTTCCGAAGGCCTCTCAAGGTCGAATACCCTCCCTCGGGCCCCTCCGAAGTCAACAACCTTCCGAAGGCCTCTCAAGGTCGAAGGCCTCCATCGGGCCCCTCGAAGGTCAACATACACTTTCCGAAGGCCCTCAAGGTCAACTACCTCCCGGGCCCCTCCGAAGGTCAACATACACCTTCCGAAGGCCTCTCAAGGTCGACTACCCTCCTCTCGGCCCCTCCGAAGGTCAACATACTCCATCCGAAGGCCTCTCAAGGTCGAATACCCTCCATTGGGCCCCTCCGAAGGTCAACATACTCCTTCCGATGGCCTCTCAAGGTCGAATAACCTCCCTAGAGCCCCTCTGAAGGCCAACATACACCTTCCGAAGGCCTCTCAAGGTCGAATACCCTCCATCGGGCCCCTCCGAAGGTCAACATACTCTTTCCGAAGGCCTCTCAAGGTCAACTAACCTCCCTAGAGCCCCTCTGAAGGCCAACATACACCTTCCGAAGGCCTCTCAAGGTCGAATACCCTCCATCGGTCCTCTCCGAAGGTCAACATCATACACTCTTTCCGAAGGCCTCTCAAGGTCAAAACCCTCCCTCGGGCCCCCTCTGAAGGCCAACATACACCTTCCGAAGGCCTCTCAAGGTCGAACCCCCCTCCGGGCCCCTCCGAAGGTCAACATACACCTTCCGAAGGCCTCTCAAGGTCGAACTACCCCCAGGGCCCCCCGAAGGCCCCTCCGAAGGTCAACATACTCCTTCCGAAGGCCCTCTCAAGGTCGATTACCCTCCCTAGGGCCCCTCCGAAGGCCAACATACACCTACCGAAGGCCTCTCAAGGATGAATACCCTCCATCAGTACCCTTCGAAGGCCAACATACACCTTCCGATGGCCTCTCAAGGTCAAATTACTCTCCATCGGTACCCTCCGAAGGCCAACATACACCTTCCAAAGGCCTCTCAAGGTCGATTACCCTCCATCGGTACCCTCCGAAGGCCAACATACACCTTCCGAAGGCTTCTCAAGGTCGAATACCCTCCATCGGGCCCCTCCGAAGGTCAAAATACTCTTTCCGAAGGCCTCTCAAGGTCAACTAACCCCCCTAGAGCCCCCTGAAGGAAACATACACCTTCCGAAGGCCTCTCAAGGTCGAATACACCTTCCGAAGGCCCTCTCAAGGTCGAAATACCCTCCATCAAGGCCCCCTCCGAAGGTCAAGATACCTTCCGAAGGCCTCTCAAGGTCAACTAACCTCCCTAGAGCCCCTCTGAAGGCCCACATACACCTTCCGAAGGCCTCTCAAGGTCGAATACCCTCCATCGGGCCCCTCCGAAGGTCAACATACCCTTTCCGAAGGCCTCTCAAGGTCAACTACCTCCCTAGGCCCCTCGAAGGTCAATACACCTTCCGAAGGCCTCTCAAGGTCAATACCCTCCCCATCGGGCCCCTCGAAGCCAACATACACCTTCCGAAGGCCTCTCAAGGTCGAATACCCTCCATCGGGCCCCTCCGAAGGTCAACATACTTTTTCCGAAGGCCTCTCAAGGTCAACTAACCTCCCTAGAGCCCCTCTGAAGGCCAACATACACCTTCCGAAGGCCTCTCAAGGTCGAATACCCTCCATCGGGCCCCTCCGAAGGTCAACATACACCTTCCGAAGGCCTCTCAAGGGTAACCCTCCTCCCTAGAGCCCCCTCCGAAGCCAACATACCCTCCGAAGCCTCTCAAGGTCGAATACGGCCCCTCCGAAGGCCTCTCGAAGGCCTCTCAAAATACCCTCCATCGGGCCCCTCCGAAGGTCAACATACACCTTCCGAAGGCCTCTCAAGGTCGAATACCCTCCCGAAGGGCCCCTCCGAAGGTCCAACATACACCTTCCGAAGGCCTCTCAAGGTCGAATACCCTCCATCGGGCCCCTCGAAGGTCAAACATACACCTTCCGAAGGCCTCTCAAGGTCGAATACCCCTCCATCGGGCCCCTCCGAAGGTCACATACACCTTCCGAAGGCCTCTCATTGTCGAATACTCTCCCTAGAGCCCCTCTGAAGGCCAACATACACCTTCCGAAGGCCTCTCAAGGTCGAATACCCTCCATCGGGCCCCTCCGAAGGTCAACATACACCTTCCGAAGGCCTCTCAAGGTCGAATACCCTCCATCGGGCCCCTCCGAAGGTCAACATACTCTTTCCGAAGGCCTCTCAAGGTCAACTAACCTCCCTAGAGCCCCTCTGAAGGCCAACATACACCTTCCGAAGGCCTCTCAAGGTCGAATACCCTCCATCGGGCCCCTCCGAAGGTCAACATACACCTTTCCGAAGGCCTCTCAAGGTCAACTAACCTCCCTAGCCCCCGAAGGCCAACTACACCTCCGAAGGCCTCTCAAGGTCGAATACCTCCTTCCGAAGGCCTCTCGAAGGCCTCAAAGGTCGAATCCCTCCATCGGGCCCCTCCGAAGGTCAACATACTATTTCCGAAGGCCTCTCAAGGTCGAATACCCTCCATCGGGCCCCTCCGAAGGTCAACATACTCCTTCCGAAGGCCTCTCAAGGTCAACTACCCTCCCTAGGGCCCCTCCGAAGGTCAACATACACCTTCCGAAGGCCTCTCAAGGTCGAATACCTCCTAGGCCCCTCCGAAGGTCAACATACACCTTCCGAAGGCCTCTCAAGGTCGACTACCTCCCTAAGCCCCTCCTGAAGGCCAACAGCCCCTCTCCGAAGGCCTCTCAAGGTCATACCCTCGGGCCCCGAAGGCCTCTCAAGGGTCAAATACCCTCCATAGGGCCCCTCCGAAGGTCAACATACACCTTCCGAAGGCCTCTCAAGGTTAATACCCTCCCTGGGGCCCCTCTGAATGTAAACATACACTTTCCGAAGGCCTCTCAAGGTCGAATACCCTCCATCGGGCCCCTCCGAAGGTCAACATACACCTTCCGAAGGCCTCTCAAGGTCGAATACCCTCCCTCGGGCCCCTAAGAAGGTCAACATACTCTTTCCGAAGGCCTCTCAAGGTCAACTAACCTCCCTAGAGCCCCTCTGAAGGCCAACATACACCTTCCGAAGGCCTCTCAAGGTCGAATACCCTCCATCGGGCCCCTCCGAAGGTCAACATACTCTTTCCGAAGGCCTCTCAAGGTCAACTAACCTCCCTAGAGCCCCTCTGAAGGCAACATACACCTTCCGAAGGCCTCTCAAGGTCGAATACCCTCCATTGGGCCCCTCCGAAGGTCAACATACACCTTCCGAAGGCCTCTCAAGGTCGACTACCCTCTCTAGAGCCCCTCGAAGGGCCAACTACACTTCCGAAGGCCTCTCAAGGTAAACCTTCCGAAGGCCTCTCAAGGTCGAATACCTTCCGAAGGCCTCTCAAAGGTCAAATACCCTCCATCGGGCCTCTCCGAAGGTCAACATACACCTTCCGAAGGCCTCTCAAGGCCAAACTACCCTCCCCATCGGGCCCCTCCGAAGTTCAACATACTCCTTCCGAAGGCCTCTCAAGGTCGAATACCCTCCATCGGCCCCCCCGAAGGTCAACATACACCTTTCCGAAGGCCTCTCAAGGTCAACTACCCTCCCTAGAGCCCCTCTGAAGGCCAACATACACCTTCCGAAGGCCTCTCAAGGTCGAATACCCTTCATCGGGCCCCTCCGAAGGTCAACATACTCTTTCCGAAGGCCTCTCAAGGTCGACTTACCTCCCTAGAGCCCCTCTGAAGGCAACATACACCTTCCGAAGGCCTCTCAAGGTCGTCGAATACCCCTCCTAGGGCCCCCGAAGGTCCGAATACACCTTCCGAAGGCCTCTCAAGGTCGAATACCCTCCAAGGCCTCTCGAAGGTCGAACCTTAAGCCCTCAAGGTCGAATACCCTCCATCGGGCCCCTCCGAAGGTCAACATACACTCTTCCGAAGGCCTCTCATTGTCGAATACTCTCCATTGGGCCCCTCCGAAGGTCAACATACACCTTCCGAAGGCCTCTCAAGGTCAACTAACCTCCCTAGAGCCGCTCTGAAGGCCAACATATACCTTCCGAAGGCCTCTCAAGGTCGAATACCCTCCATCGGGCCCTTCCGAAAGTCACATACACCTTCCGAAGGCCTCTCAAGGTCAAACTAACCCTCCATCTAGAGCCCCTCCGAAGGTCAACATACTCCTTCCGAAGGCCTTTCAAGGTCAACTAACCTCTCTAGAGCCTCTCTGAAGGCCAACATACACCTTCCGAAGGCCTCTCAAGGTCAACTAACCTCCCTAGAGGCCCCTCTGAAGACCAACATACACCTTCCGAAGGCCTCTTGTCGAATATACCCTCCATCGGGCCCCTCCGAAGGTCAACATACTCTTTCCGAAGGCCTCTCAAGGTCAACTAACCCCCTAGAGCCCCCTGAGGCCAAACCTCTTCCGAAGGCCTCTCAAAGTCGAATACCCTCCATCGGGCCTCCGAAGGTCAACATACTCTTTTCAAAGGCCTCTCAAGGTCAACTAACCTCCCTATAGCCCCTCCGAAGGTCAACATACTCTTTCCGAAGGCCTCTCAAGGTCAACTAACCTCCCTAGAGCCCCTCTGAAGGCCAACATACACCTTCCGAAGGCCTCTCAAGGTCGAATACCCCTCCATCGAAGGGGCCCCTCGAAGGTCAACATACACTCTTTCCGAAGGCCTCTCAAGGTCAACGAATACCCCCTCGAGCCCCTCCGAAGGCCAACATACACCTTCCGAAGGCCTCTCAAGGTCGAATACCCTCCATCGGGCCCCTCCGAAGGTCAACATACACCTTCCGAAGGCCTCTCAAGGTCAACTAACCTCCCTAGAGCCCCTCTGAAGGCCAACATACACCTTCCGAAGGCCTCTCAAGGTCGAATATATACCCTCCATCGGGCCCCTCCGAAGGTCAACATACTCTTTCCGAAGGCCTCTCAAGGTCAACTAACCTCCCTAGAGCCCCTCTGAAGCCCAACATACACCTTCCGAAGGCCTCTCAAGGTCGAATACCCTCCATCGGGCCCCTCCGAAGGTCAACATACTTTTTCCGAAGGCCTTTCAAGGTCAACTAACCTCCCTCTAGAGCCCCCTCCGAAGGCCAATATACTCTTTCCAAAGGCCTCTCAAGGTCGAATAACCTCCCGAGCCCCTCGAAGGCCAACATACACCTTCCGAAGGCATCTCAAGGTTGAATACCCTCCCAGGGGCCCCTCTGAATGTAAACATACACTTTCCGAAGGCCTCTCAAGGTCGAATACCCCTAGGGCCCCTCCCTCCGAAGGCCCCCTCAAGGTCAACTACACCTTCCGAAGCCCCTCTCAGGTCAAACATACACCGAATACCCTCCTCACGGGCCCCTCCGAAGGCCAACATACACTTTCCGAAGGCCTCTTAAGGTTAACTTACCTCCCTAGAGCCCTTCTGAAGGCCAACATACACGTTCCGAAGGCCTCTCAAGGTCAAATAATACCCTCCTCTAAGCCCCTCCGAAGGTCAACATACACCTTCCGAAGGCCTCTCAAGGCCGAATACCCTCCATCAGGCCCCTCGAAGGTCAACATACCCCTTCCGAAGGCCTCTCAAGGTCGACTAACCTCCATCGGGCCCCTCCGAAGGTCATACACCTTCCGAAGGCCTCTCAAGGTCAAATACCCTCCATCGGGCCCCTCCGAAGGTCAACATACACCTTCCGAAGGCCTCTCAAGGTCAACTAACCTCCCTAGAGCCCCTCTGAAGGCCAACATACACCTTCCGAAGGCCTCTCAAGGTCGAATACCCTCCATCGGGCCCCTCCGAAGGTCAACATACACCTTCCGAAGGCCTCTCAAGGTCAACTAACCCCCCTAGAGCCCCTCTGAAGGCCAACATACACCTTCCGAAGGCCTCTCAAGGTCGAATACCCTCCATCGGGCCCCTCCGAAGGTCAACATAACCTTCCGAAGGCCTCTCAAGGTCGAATACCCTCCATCGGGCCCCTCCGAAGGTCAACATACACTTTCCGAAGGCCTCTCAGGTCGAATACTCCCTAGAGCCCCTCTAAAGGCCAACATACACCTTCCGAAAGCCTCTCAAGGTTGATTACCCTCCATCGAGCCCCTCCGAAGGTCAACATACACCTTCCGAAGGCCTCTCAAGGTCGAATACCCTCCATCGGGCCCTTCCGAAAGTCAACATACTCTTTTTAAAAGCCTCTCAAGGTCAACTAACCTCCCTAGAGCCCCTCCGAAGGTCAACATACTCCTTCCGAAGGCCTCTCAAGGTCGAATACCCTCCATCGGGCCCCTCCGAAGGTCAACATACTCCTTCCGAAGGCCTCTCAAGGTCAACTAACCTCTCTAGAGCCCCTCTGAAGACCAACATTCACCTTCCGAAGGCCTCTCAAGGTCGAATAACCTCCAGGTGAAGGCCAATACCCTCCAAGGTCGTAGAGCCCCTCCGAAGGGCAACATACTCTTTCGAAGGCCTCTCAAGGTCAAATAACCTCCCTAGAGCCCCTCTGAAGGCCAACATACACCTTCCGAAGGCCTCTCAAGGTCGAATACCCTCCATCGGGCCCCTCCGAAGGTCAATATACTCTTTCCAAAGGCCTCTCAATGTCGAATACCCTTAATCGGGCCCCTCCGACGGTCAACATACTCTTTCCGAAGGCCACTTAAAGGTCAACTAACCTCTCCTATCGGGCCCCCGAAGGTCAACAAGGTCAAGGCCTCTCAAGGTATATACCCCTAGAAGCCCCGAACCTTCCGCCTCTCAAGGTCGAATACCTCCCTAGGCCCCTTCGAAGGTCAACATACACCTTCCGAAGGCCTCTCAAGGTCAAATACCCTCTGGGGCCCCTCTGAAGGCCAACATACACATTCCGAAGGCCTCTCAAGGTAAAATACCCTCCCTGGGGCTCCTCCGAAGGTCAACATACTCTTTCCGAAGGCCTCTCAAGGTCAACTAACCTCCCTAGAGCCCCTCTGAAGGCCAACCTACACCTTCCGAAACCTCTCAAGGTCTATTACCCCCTCCATCGCCCCCCCTCCGAAGGTCAACATACACTCTTCCGAAGGCCTCTCAAGGTCGAACTAACCCCCTATCGGGCCCCTCTGAAGGCCAACATACACCTTCCGAAGGCCTCTCAAGGTCAAATACCCTCCATAGGGCCCCTCCGAAGGTCAACATACTCCTTCCGAAGGCCTCTCAAGGTCAACTAACCTCCCTAGAGCCCCTCTGAAGGCCAACATACACCTTCCGAAGGCCTCTCAAGGTCGACTAACCTCCCTAGAGCCCCTCTGAAGGCCAACATACTCTTCCGAAGGCCTCTCAAGGTCGAATACCCCCTCCTAGGCCCCTCCGAAGGTCAACATACACCTTCCGAAGGCCTCTTCGAAACCCTCCCAAGGTCGAATACCCTCCATCGGGCCCCTCCGAAGGTCAACATACACCTTCCGAAGGCCTCTCAAGGTCAACTAACCTCTCTAGAGCCCCTCTGAAGGCCAACATACACCTTCCGAAGGTCTCTCAAGGTCGAATACCCTCCATCGGGCCCCTCCGAAGGTCAACATACTCTTTCCGAAGGCCTCTCAAGGTCAACTAACCTCCCTAGAGCCCCTCTGAAGACCAACATAAACCTTCCGAATGCCTCTCAAGGTCGAATACCCTCCCTGGGCCCCTCTGAAGGTCAACATACACTCCTTCCGAAGGCCTCTCAAGGTCAACTAACCTCCCTAGAGCCCCTCTGAAGGCCAACATACACCTTCCGAAGGCCTCTCAAGGTCGAATACCCTCCATCGGGCCCCTCCGAAGGCCAACATACACCTTCCGAAGGCCTCTCAAGGTAAAATACCCTCCATCGGGCCCCCCTCCGAAGGTCAAAACACCTTTCCGAAGGCCTCTCAAGGTCAACTACCCTCCGAAGGCAACTCTCGAAAGGTCGAATACCCTCCATCGAGGGCCCCTCTGAAGGCCAACATACACTTTCCGAAGGCCTCTCAAGGTCGAATACCCTCTATCGGGCCCCTCCGAAGGTCAACATACACCTTCAAGGCCCTCTCAAGGTCGAATACCCTCCATCGGGCCCCTCCGAAGGTCAACATACTCTTTCCGAAGGCCTCTCAAGGTCAATTACCCTCCCCTAGAGCCCCCCTCCGAAGGCCAACATAACCTTCCGAAGGCCTCTCAAGGTCTACCTCCGAAGGCCTCGAAGGTCAACTAAACCTCGAACCCTCTCCCGGGCCCCTCCGAAGGTCAACATACCTTTCCGAAGGCCTTCTCAAGGTCAAAAACCCTCCATCGGGCTCCTCCGAAAGTCAACATACACCTTCCGAAGGCCTTTCAAGGTCGAATACCCTCCATCGGGCCCCTCCGAAGGTCAACATACACCTTCCGAAGGCCTCTCAAGGTCAACTACCCTCCCTAGAGCCCCTCTGAAGGCCAACATACACCTTCCGAAGGCCTCTCAAGGTCGAATACCCTCCATCGGGCCCCTCCGAAGGTCAACATACTCTTTCCGAAGGCCTCTCAAGGTCAACTAACCTCCCTAGAGCCCCTCTGAAGGCCAACATACACCTTCCGAAGGCCTCTCAAGGTCGATTACCCTCCATCGGGCCCCTCCGAAGGTCAACATACTCTTTCCGAAGACCTTTCAAGGTCGAATATCCTCCATCGGGCCCCTCCGAAGGTCAACATACTCTTTCCGAAGACCTTTCAAGGTCGAATATAACCTCCATCGGGCCCCTCTGAATGTCAACATACACCTTCCGAAGGCCTCTCAAGGTCGAATACCCTCCCTAGAGCCCCTCCGAAGGTCAACACACTCTTTCCGAAGGCTTCTCAAGGTCAACTAACCTCCCTAGAACCCCTTTGAAGACCAACATACACCTTCCGAAGGCCTCTCAAGGTCGAAATACCCTCGGGCCCCTCCGAAGGCCCCTCCGAAGGCCTCTCAATACCCTCCATACGAACCTACACCTCCGAAGGCCTCTCAAGGTCGAATACCCTCCATCGAAGGCCCCTCCGAAGGTCAACATACACTTTCCGAAGGCCTCTCAAGGTCAACTAACCTCCCTAGGGCCCCTCTGAAGGCCAACATACACCTTCCGAAGGCCTCTCAAGGTCGAATACCCTCCATCGGGCCCCTCCGAAGGTCAACATATACACCTTCCGAAGGCCTCTCAAGGTCAACTAACCTCCCTAGAGCCCCTCTGAAGGCCAACATACACCTTCCGAAGGCCTCTCAAGGTCGAATACCCTCCATCGGGCCCCTCCGAAGGTCAACATACTCTTTCCGAAGGCCTCTCAAGGTCAACTAACCTCCCTAGAGCCCCTTTCGAAGGTCAGTATACTCTTTCCGAAGGCCTCTCACCTACCCTCCAAGGCCCCTCGAAGGTCAACATACACCTTCCGAAGGCCTCTCCCTCATTCGGGCCCCTCCGAAGTTTAACATACACCTTCCGAAGGCCTCTCAAGGTCGAATACCCTCCTTCGGGCCTCTCCGAAGGTCAACATACTCTTTCCGAAGGCCTCTCAAGGTCGGATACCCTCCATCGGGCACCTCCGAAGGTCAACATACTCTTCCGAAGGCCTCTCAAGGTCGAATACCCTCCTCGGGGCCCCTCCGAAGGTCAACACACACCTTCCGAAGGCCTCTCAAGGTCGAGTTCCCTCCCTAGGGCCCCTCGAAGGCCAACATACACCTTTCCGAAGGCCTCTCAAGGTCGAATACCCTCCCTGGGGCTCCTCCGAAGGTCAACATACTCTTTCCGAAGGCCTCTCAAGGTCAACTAACCTCCCTAGAGCCCCTCTGAAGGCCAACATACACCTTCCGAAGGCCTCTCAAGGTCGAATACCCTCCATCGGGCCCCTCCGAAGGTCAACATACTCTTTCCGAAGGCCTCTCAAGGTCAACTACCCTCAAGGGCCCCTCGAAGGTCTCAAACCCTCACCTTCTAGCCTCTCAAGCCCCTCTGAAGGTCAACATACACCTTCCGAAGGCCTCTCAAGGTCGAATACCCTCCATCGGGCCCCTCCGAAGGTCAACATACACCTTCCGAAGGCCTCTCAAGGTCGAATACCCTCCATCGGGCCCCCCCGAAGGTCAACATACTCCTTCCGAAGGCCTCTCAAGGTCAACTAACCTCCCTAGGGTCGATTACCCTCCATCGGTTCCCTCCGAAGGCCAACATACACCTTCCGAAGGCCTTTCAAGGTCGAATACCCTCCATCGGGCCCCTCCGAAGGCCAACATATACCTTCCGAAGGCCTCTCAAGGTCGAATACCCTCCATCGGGCCCCTCCGAAGGTCAACATACTCTTTCCGAAGGCCTCTCAAGGTCAACTAACCTCCCTAGAGCCCCTCTGAAGGCCAACATACACCTTCCGAAGGCCTCTCAAGGTCGAATACCCTCCATCGGGCCCCTCCGAAGGTCAACATACACCTTCCGAAGGCCTCTCAAGGTCGAATAACCTCCCTAGAGCCCCTCTGAAGGCCAACATACACCTTCCGAAGGCCTCTCAAGGTCGAATACCCTCCATCGGGCCCCTCCGAAGGTCAACATACTCCTTCCGAAGGCCTCTCAAGGTCGAATACCCTCCATCGGGCCCCTCCGAAGGTCAACATACCCTTTCCGATGGCCTCTCAAGGTCGAACTATACCCCTCCATCGGCCCCCTCCGAAGGTCAACATACACCTTCCGAAGGCCTCTCAAGGTCGAATACCTCCGAATCTCTCAAGGGCCCCTCGAAGGTCAACATACACCTTCCGAAGGCCTCTCTCTCAAGGTTGAATACCCTCCATCGGGCCCCTCCGAAGGTCAACATACTCATTCCGTAGGCCTCTCAAGGTCAACTAACCTCTCTGGAGCCCCTCTGAAGGCCAACATACACTTTCCGAAGGCCTCTCAAGGTCGTATACCCTCCATCGGGCTCCTCCGAAGGTCAACATACACCTTCCGAAGGCCTCTCAAGGTCGAATACCCTCCATCGGGCCCCTCCGAAGGTCAACATACCCTCCGAAGGCCTCTCAAGGTCAACTAACCTCCCTAGAGCCCCTCCGAAGGTCAACATACTCCTTCCGAAGGCCTTTCAAGGTCAACTAACCTCTCTAGAGCTCTCTGAAGACCAACATACGCCTTCCGAAGGCCTCTAAAGGTCAACTAACCTCCCTAGAGCCCCTCTGAAGGCCAACATACACCTTCCGAAGGCCTCTCAAGGTCGAATACCCTCCCTGGGGCTCCTCCGAAGGTCAACATACTCTTTCCGAAGGCCTCTCAAGGTCAACTAACCTCCCTAGAGCCCCTCTGAAGGCCAACATACACCTTCCGAAGGCCTCTCAAGGTCGTCGAATACCCTCCATCGGGCCCCTCCGAAGCTCAACATACTCTTTTCGAAGGCCTCTCAAGGTCAACTAACCTCCCTAGAGCCCCTCCGAAGGTCAACATACACCTTCCGAAGGCCTCTCAAGGTCGAATACCCTCCCTCGGGCCCCTAAGAAGGTCAACATACTCTTTCCGGAGGCCTCTCAAGGTCAACTAACCTCCTAGAGCCCCTCTGAAGGCCAACATACACCTTCTGAAGGCCTCTCAAGGTCGAATACCCTCCCTCGGGCCCCTCCGAAGGTCAACATATACCTTCCGAAGGCCTCTCAAGGTCGAATACCCTCCATCGGGGCCCCTCCGAAGGTCAACATACTCCGAAGGCCTCTCAAGGTCGAATAAACCCCTCCGAAGGCCCCTCCGAAGGCCAACAAGGTCAAACCCTTCCCTAGAGGCCCTTCCGAAGGCCTCTCAAGGTCAAATACCCTCCATCGGGCCCCTCCGAAGGTCAACATACTCTTTCCGAAGGCCTCTCAAGGTCAACTAACCTCCCTAGAGCCCCTCTGAAGGCCAACATACACCTTCCGAAGGCCTCTCAAGGTCGAATACCCTCCCTGGGGCTCCTCCGAAGGTCAACATACTCTTTCCGAAGGCCTCTCAAGGTCGAATACCCTCCATCGGGCCCCTCGAAGGCCCCCTCGAAAGGTCAACATACACCTTCCGAAGGCCTCTCAAGGTCAACTAACCTCCCTAGAGCCCCTCCGAAGGCCAACATACACCTACCGAAGGCCTCTCAAGGATGAATACCCTCCCTGGGGCTCCTCCGAAGGTTAACATACTCTTTCCGAAGGCCTCTTAAGGTCAACTAACCTCCCTAGAGCCCCTCTGAAGGCCAACATACACCTTCCAAAGACCTCTCAAGGTCGATTACCCTACCCTCCTCGGGCCCCCGAAGGCCAACATACCTTCCGAAGGCCTCTCAAGGTCGAATACCCTCCATCGGGCCCCTCCGAAGGTCAACATACTCTTTCCGAAGGCCTCTCAAGGTCAACTAACCTACCTAGAGCCCCTCTGAGGCCAACATACACCTTCCGAAGGCCTCTCAAGGTCGAATACCCTCCCTCGGGCCCCTAAGAAGGTCAACATACTCTTTCCAGGGGCCTCTCAAGGTCAACATACCCTCTATCGGGCCCCTCGAAGGTCAACATACACCTTTCCGAAGGCCTCTCAAGGTCAAATACCCTCCATCGGGCCCCTCTGAAGGCCAACATACACCTTCCGAAGGCCTCTCAAGGTCGATTACCCTCCATCGAAACCCTCCGAAGGCCTCTCAAGGTCAACTTACCTCCCTAGAGCCCCTCTGAAGGCCAACATACACCTTCCGAAGGCCTCTCAAGGTCGAATACCCCTCGGGCCCCTCGAAGGTCCCCTCCGAAAGGCCTCTCAAGGTCAACCTCCATCGGGCCCCTCCGAAGGTCAACATACTCCTTCCAAAGGCCTCTCAAGGTCAACTAACCTCCCTAGAGCCCCTCTGAAGGCCAACATACACCTTCCGAAGGCCTCTCAAGGTCGAATACCCTCCATCGGGCCCCTCCGAAGGTCAACATACTCTTTCCGAAGGCCTCTCAAGGTCAACTAACCTCCCTAGAGCCCCTCTGAAGGCCAACATACACCTTCCGAAGGCCTCTCAAGGTCGAATACCCTCCATCGGGCCCCCCCGAAGGTCAACATACTCTTTCCGAAGGCCTTTCAAGGTCCAATACCCTCAATCGGGCCCCTCCGAAGGTCAACATACTCCTTCCGAAGGCCTCTCCGAAATACCCTCCCTCTCAAGGTCAAATACCCTCCGAAGGCCTCAAAGGAATACCCTCCTCGGGCCCCGAAGGCCAACATACCTTCCGAAGGCCTCTCAAGGTCGAATACCTCCTTCGGGGGCCTCTCGAAGGTCAATATACTCCTTCCGAAGGCCTCTCAAGGTCAACTAACCTCCCTAGAGCCCCTCTGAAGGCCAACATACACCTTCCGAAGGCCTCTCAAGGTCGAATACCCCCCCTCGGGCCCCTCCGAAGGTCAACATACTCTTTCCGAAGGCCTCTCAAGGTCAACTAACCTCCCTAGGGCCCCTCTGAAGGCCAACATACACCTTCCGAAGGCCTCTCAAGGTCGAATACCCTCTATCGGGCCCCTCCGAAGGTCAACATACTCTTTCCGAAGGCCTCTCAAGGTCGAATACCCTCCATCGGGGCCCCTCCGAAGGTCAACATACACCTTCCGAAGGCCTCTCAAGGTCGAATACCCCCTAGAGCCTCCTCGAAGGCCAACATACCTTCCGAAGGCCTCTCAAGGTCGAAATACCCTCCCTTCGGCCCCTCCGAAGGTCAACATACTCTTTCCGATGGCCTCTCAAGGTCGAATACCTGCATCGGGTCCCTCCGAAAGTCAACAAACCCCTTCCGAAGGCCTCTCAAGGTCAACTAACCTCCCTAGAGCCCCTCTGAAGGCCAACATACACCTTCCGAAGGCCTCTCAAGGTCGAATACCCTCCATCGGGCCCCTCCGAAGGTCAACATACTCTTTCCGAAGGCCTCTCAAGGTCGACTAACCTCCATCGGGCCCCTCCGAAGGCCAACATACACCTTCCGAAGGCCTCTCAAGGTCGAATACCCTCCATCGGGCCCCTCCGAAGGTCAACATACTCTTTCCAAAGGCTTCTCAAGGTCTACTAACCTCCCTAGAGCCCCTCTGAAGGCCAACATACACCTTCCGAAGGCCTCTCAAGGTCGAATACCCTCCATCGGGCCCCTCCGAAGGTCAACATACTCTTTCCGAAGGCCTCTCAAGGTCGAATACCCTCCTCGGGCCCCTCCGAAGGTCAACATACACCTTCCGAAGGCCTCTCAAGGTCGAATACCTCCCATCGGGTCCCTCCGAAGGTCAACATACTCTTTCCGAAGGCCTCTCAAGGTCAATTACCCTAGAGCCCCTAGAAGGCCCCTCTCCGAAGGCCTCTCCAACATACCCCCTTCCGAAGGCCTCTCAAGGCCTCAAATACCCTCCATCGGGCCCCTTCGAAGGTCAACATACACCTTCCGAAGGCCTCTCAAGGTCGATTACCCTCCATCGGTACCCTCCGAAGGCCAACATACACCTTCCGAAGGCTTCTCAAGGTCGAATACCCTCCATCGGGCCCCTCCGAAGGTCAACATACTCTTTCCGAAGGCCTCTCAAGGTCAACTAACCTCCTTAGAGCCCCTCCGAAGGCCAACATACACCTTCCGAAGGCCTCTCAAGGTCGAATACCTCCTGGGGCCCCTCCGAAATACATACCTTTCGAAGGCCTCTCAAGGTCAATAACCCTCCCGGAGCCCCGAAGGTCAACATACTCTTTCCGAAGGCCTCTCAAGGTCAACTAACCTCCCTAGAGCCCCTCTGAAGGCCAACATACACCTTCCGAAGGCCTCTCAAGGTCGAATACCCTCCATCGGGCCCCTCCGAAGGTCCACATATACACCTTCCGAAGGCCTCTCAAGGTTAACTACCCTCCATCTAGGCCCCTCCGAAGTCAACATACACCTTCCGAAGGCCTCTCTCAAGGTCGAATACCCTCCCTGGGGCCCCTCCGAAGGTCAACATACACCTTCCGAAGGCCTCTCAAGGTCGAATACCCTCCATCGGGCCCCTCCGAAGGTCAACATACTCTTTCCGAAGGCTTCTCAAGGTCAACTAACCTCCCTAGAGCCCCTTTGAAGACCAACATAAACCTTCCGAATGCCTCTCAAGGTCGAATACCCTCCCTGGGCCCCTCTGAAGGTCAACATACTCCTTCCGAAGGCCTCTCAAGGTCAACTAACCTCCCTAGAGCCCCTCTGAAGGCCAACATACACCTTCCGAAGGCCTCTCAAGGTCGAATACCCTCCCTGGGCCCCTCCGAAGGTCAACATACTCTTTCCGAAGGCCTCTCAAGGTCAACTAACCTCTCTAAAGCCCTTCTGAAGGCCAACATATACCTTCCGAAGGCATCTCAATGTCGATTACCCTCCATCGGGCCCCTCCGAAGGTCAACATACATTCCGAAGGCCTCTCAAGGTCGAATACCTCCATCGGCCCCTCCGAAGGTCAACATACACCTTCCGAAGGCCTCTCAAGGTCGAATACCCTCCCTCGAAGGCCCCTCCGAAGGTCCTCTCATACTCTTTCCGAAGGCCCTCTCAAGGTCAACTCCGAAGGCCTCTCCCCTAAGAGCCCCTCTGAAGGCCAACATACACCTTCCGAAGGCCTCTCAAGGTCGAATACCCTCCATCGGGCCCCTCCGAAGGTCAACATACTTTTTCCGAAGGCCTCTCAAGGTCAACTAACCTCCCTAGAGCCCCTCCGAAGGCCAACATACACCTTCCGAAGGCCTCTCAAGGTCGAATACCCTCCCTAGAGCCCCTCTGAAGGCAACATACACTTTCCGAAGGCCTCTCAAGGTCAACTAACCTCCCTAGAGCCCCTCTGAAGGTCAACATACACCTTCCGAAGGCCTCTCAAGGTCGAATACCCATCGGCCCCTCCGAAGGTCAACCCTTCGAAGGCCTCTCCCCTCCGAAGGCAACATACACCTTCCGAAGGCCTCTCAAGGTCGAATACCCTCCATCGGGTTCCTCCGAAGGTCAACATACTCCATCCGATGGCTTCTCAAGGTCGAATAACCTCCCTAGAGCCCCTCTGAAGGCCAACATACACCTTCCGAAGGCCTCTTAAGGTCGAATACCCTCCATCGGGCCCCTCCGAAGTACAATATACACATTCCGAAGGCCTCTCAAGGTCAAGGTCGAATACCCTCCATCGGGCCCCTCCGAAGGTCAACATACTCTTTCCGAAGGCCTCTCAAGGTCAACTAACCTCCCTAGAGCCCCTCTGAAGGCCAACATACACCTTCCGAAGGCCTCTCAAGGTCGAATACCCTCCATGGGGCCCCTCCGAAGGTCAACATACTCTTTCCGAAGGCCTCTCAAGGTCAACTAACCTCCCTAGAGCCCCTCTGAAGGCCAACATACACCTTCCGAAGGCCTCTCAAGGTCAACTTCGAATACCCCCTCGAAGGGGCCCTTCCGAAGGCCTCTCAAGGTCAACATACCCTCCCAGGCACCCTTCCGAAGGCCTCTCTTTCCGAAGGCCTCTCAAGGTCGAAACCTCTCCTCCCTCGAAGCCCCTCTGAAGGCCAACATACACCTTCCGAAGGCCTCTAAAGGTCGAATACCCTCCATCGGCCCCTCCGAAGGTCAACATACACCTTCCGAAGGCCTCTCAAGGTCGAATACCCTCCATCGGGCCCCTCCGAAGGCCAACATACACCTTCCGAAGGCCTCTCAAGGTCGAATACCCTCCATCGGTCCTCTCCGAAGGTCAACATACTCTTTCCGAAGGCCTCTCAAGGTCAACTAACCTCCCTAGAGCCCCTCTGAAGGCCAACATACACCTTCCGAAGGCCTCTCAAGGTCGAATACCCTCCATCGGGCCCCTCCGAAGGTCAACATACTCTTTCCGAAGGCCTCTCAAGGTCTCTCAAGGTCGAACTCCGAACCTCCCTAGAGCCCCCCTGAAGGCCAACATACACCTTCCGAAGGCCTCTCAAGGTCGAATACCCTCCATCGGGCCCCTCCGAAGGTCAACATACTCTTTCCGAAGGCCTCTCAATGTCAACTAACCTTCCTAGAGCCCCTCTGAAGGCCAACATACACCTTCCGAAGGCCTCTCAAGGTCGAATACCCTCCATCGGGCCCCTCCGAAGGTCAACATACTCTTTCCGAAGGCCTCTCAAGGTCAACTAACCTCCCTAGAGCCCCTCTGAAGGCCAACATACACCTTCCGAAGGCCTCTCAAGGTCGAATACCCTCCATCGGGCCCCTCCGAAGGTCAACATACACCTTCCGAAGGCCTCTCAAGGTCGAATACCCTCCATCGGGCCCCTCCGAAGGTCAACATACTCTTTCCGA
>RCWM02001423.1:0-28095 GCA_003667255.2 Euschistus heros
TAAAAACCTTTTGTTTCAGAAAAAGAAGAAAGAAAATAACCATGTTTTTCCAATATTATATTTTCCTTATCTTCCTCATTTACATAAATTCTACTAAATCCCAAGACATTACACCAATAAATAAAGCAGCAGGCATATTCTACGAAAATATAAACGCGGCCAAAATTTCAAACAAACATTTTAATCTTGTTAATTATTTAAACGTTAGCCATATTGAATATCAACTAAAACTTATAAAACAAATACAAAGACAAGACAAACGGCATGTGCATGAAAATTATAATCGAAAACGATCGACAAATTGCTGGAAACAATTAAATTATCTTGAAACCAAAATAATCAACATAGAACGTGACCTCCAAATTATTCAACATCGCCGAGAAGAAAAACGCGGACTAATTAACGGAATCGGTGACATAATGAAATATTTATTTGGCACTCCGGACGCCGACGACGCGGAATTCTACTCGTCAACCAAGAGGGATCGAGCAAGATCAGTCAAATCCAGGTTAATTTTTTTAATTTCGTATTAGGAGAAACAGAGTCACAAGGAGCTCACTCATTATTGAGCTAGTGATATTTAATATAACGAGACTTGAGCTTTTAACAGTTTCTACTCTCCTAATATCAAATATTAAACTACGCGTAACGCCATCGGGTTTCCCAAAAACGTATCGCTTTTTAGCAACTAGGTCACCGGTAAAACATGTTTTTTTTTTTAAATATTAAAATTTACAACTGTATATACAGTATAAAATATAATACATCAAGTAAATGTAATGACATAGATAAAAATGGTGCGTCACTTGTTTTTAAAGCAACTGCCCATTGGTAGCACGTATAAAGGTTCTATATAATGAAGCACTATATTAGAAGGTCCCAAGGCCATCTTCTTTTCAGGCGCCTTGGAGGGTTATCTGGAATGGAATGAAAAGCAACTTGTGATACTAATTGATTTGAATGGTTGTGGATTTTGCTTTGAAAGGATAGATATCTGGTTGGAGCTATCTCAGAAACGTAAGGTATATTAAGATCTTTGTGGATAAGTTTGTTTGTGACGAAGTAAGGAGAATTTAGGATTTTTCTAAGGATATTGGATTGTAAGGATTGGATACGTGATGAATTGGGTTGTTTAATGGAGCCCCAAAGCTCAATTCCTTATGTCCAAATCGGTCTAGTTATTGTTATGTCAATGAGTCTTTTGTAATTAATTGGAAGCTTTGAACGTTTGTCTGGTAAATGCTGAAGTAGTTGAAAACGACGGGCAGTTTCTTGTCGTTTTAGTCTTGTATGAGGATTCCAAGTGGTGTCCTAGGTAGCGGATTAAACAGCGATTAGTGGAACATCATTAAATGGTACTGTAGGACAGGAAGTCGTAGGTTTACGACGAAGGGTAAAGGTTATTTGATGGGATTTTTTTTTATTCTTCATTTATGACACCATTCTTAAAGTTTTACGTAATTGGGTTGGAGTGTCTGGGATGTTCAATGTTATATATGTTTGTGTGTGTAAATTTATTGTTGCTAACAAAATTACAGAAGTATATTGAGAGAAATGAAGTTTATTTTATTTGCATAAATAATACAAACCTGCACTAATTTTCGGACAATCCAATATAATTGACAGAAATATATCACTACCAATAATTATCAATAAGTTTTTTTCCTTTTGCTTAGAATATCAGTGAAGAAGTCAGTAATTCTAAAAGAAAAGAACTAGCTGAAGATAAGGGTATGTCGCCAAGAAGGGGTGACAAGGTGACAGAATGGAAATGAGCTGGAGCATGGCCGACAGTGCGCTGGCCTTCTTGTTGTGGGAAACTTGACAACTAAACTAGGCAGGTCTTCCTGTAACGTTATGTTCTCTCTCGGCTTGTTCTCTTCTATCTACTGACACTGCTATGTGCTGGCTGGTAGTCGGATATTCATACAATCCGTCGTAATGTATAAAGTGTAACACTTCTCTGGAATTCGCTAAGCCTTGTTATATATTCAGTGTGAAGAATACAATATAAAGGCTGCTAATTTCCTTTTGTAATGCCTTTTGGCTAGGGGTCTATACTTTTTAGTAGCTGTAAAGGACTTTTAGTATTATTTACTAATTTGCAGTTGTAACTCACAGATTTGAATGCCGATTTTCGTGTGGGTAGTAGGGACCTATAATAGTGCAAAACTAGAGTTATAGCTGCCAATACCAGGTATGCAAGTTTAAAAAGTCGTTTATTTCTTAAAATATATACACAGTAATTTAAAAAAAAAGTATAATATATTTTATTCAAAGTACTGACCCTCGCTTTCTACACATTTTGTCCATCTCTCGGGCAATATATGGATACCATTCCAAAAGAATGCTTCATCTTTATTTGAAATCCATTCATCGAGCCATTTTCATACGTTTTCGAAATTGTTGAAGTGTTACTCCGCCAATGAGTGTCCCATCGATGAGAAGAGGTGATAATCAGAAGGCGCCAGGTCAGGTGAATACGGCGGGTGGGGTAGGAGTTCCCAACCAAGCGAAGAAATCGTTTCCTTAGTCAATCTGGCTGAATGTGCAGGAGCGTTATCATGCTGAAGAATGACTTTGGCGTGCCTGTGAGCCCATTCTGGGCGTTTTTTTTTCGATCAATGCGTGACTCAAATTGATCATTTGTTGTCGGTAGCGCTCGGTATTGACTGTTTCGCCGGGTTTGAGAAGCTCGTAGTAGACTACTCCCTTCTGATCCCACCACACACACAGCATTGTCTTCTTCCCAAAACGATCCGGTCTTGCACTCGATGTGGATGGTTGTCCTGGCGTTACCCATGATTTTTTTCGTTTGGGATTCTGAAAATAAATCCATTTTTTCATCGCCAGTTACAACTCGATGCAAAAAAACCCTTTCTTTCGTGGCGTAAAAGCAGCATTTCGCACACACAGTTTTTCGTTTTTCCATCTGTCGTTCGTCCAATTCATGTGGAACCCATTTTCCAACCTTTTGAATCTTTCCCATAGCTCTCAGGCGATCGGAAATGGCTTGCCTAGTGACATTCAACTGTTCTGCCATCATTTGTTGGGTTTGGGTATTGTCTTCGTCTAATAAAGATTGCAATTCGAAGTCCTCAAACTTTTTTTGGTCGATTTTCTCGTTTTTGATCAGTAACATCAAAATCACCATGTTTGAAACTTTGAAACCAACGTTCACATGTCCTGACGGTTGGAGCAACATCGCCATAAGTCTCAACAAGAATTCGATGACATTCAGATGCCCTTTTTTTCTTTTGATTAAATAAGAAAATCATGACATGCCGCAAATGCTCTTTATTTGGCTTAAAATTAGACATTTTTAACACCAAAGAAAGGTATGATACGTAAACGACTTAAAAAACAACTGACTTTTGTAAACAAATGACTAACAAACAAAATAGCGTTTAGAGATAAGCAAATCCTTCAATAGGCTAAGAGCGCATTCTATTGGAATTAAAACGACATTTTAAACTTGCATACCTGGTAAGCATTAGGAGCCGAGCAAAAATATGAAAATCACGTTTTATTTTTTTTTCTCAGCTCTCAGTCCAGATAGAGTAATGATTCTTTTACGTTTAATTGCAGTTATGTATGCTATTTTAAATAAAAATACTTTCGTTATGCTCAAGACACTACCCGGCTTTAGGGTGTTCAAAACTCCAAAAAATTGACAAAATTCCAAAAAAATCAGCTGTAAATCAGGGGAAACTTTTTTTCATGAACAATTGACCTCAAATCTCGATTTAATGCACTATAACACCCTTACATGTAAAATTTTATCAAAATAAAAAATATTGATTGTTTACCCCTTTCGAGGAGCTTAAAATTTTGAAGTTGAGATTTCATCAACAATTTCTAAAGGCCATAACAACTGCTGTGTTTGACCGATTACAATAGTAATAGCATCACAAGAATCAGCATACATTCTGCTTTTTATCCATGCATATAATATTGGATTTACTCCAGATTTTAGGACAAAACTGATGTGAATGAAAAAATCCGAGGTCAGCTATAACTTGGGATTTCTCAATTAGGGAACTCCGGATTTAAGCTTAACTATGCAGTTTTACGGCTTCTAGGTGACCTTAAAATTTGATCTTAATCGGTGGCGAAATATGTGAGAAAGCGCAAATTATTTACATTTTTCAGAAATTGACAGCTTCTAAAATCCTAGAAGCAAAAAAAAACTTATTTTTGATTTCGACAAAATTTAGTTTCTACATGTTTTTTGAGATGAGGAATTCGATAATAATATCAGTTTTTAGTTTAAAATTTTTTCTCACCAATATTATATAAATAAGAGGTTTTAAAATAGTCGGTTTCTATTATTATTTTAATTTTTACGCAATAAATTTCATATAAGACCGTTTAAAAGAAATATACATTTTTTTAAACCAAAATCTGATATTACTTTTAGATTATTCATCAATCTTAGGATTTCAATGCAATTTGAAATACAAATATGGGTGAGAAAATGTTTTAAACTAAAAACTGATATTATTATCGGATTTCTCATCTCAAAAAACATGTATTGGGTTGTTTCACATGAAATGTCCGTTTTCAAGGTAAAGGGATTTTAGCAAAAATACAATATGAAAACAATATAATTTTATTCGAAGTATTTACTTTCTTTTTCTACACATTTTTCCCAACGTGACAACAACTTTTTTATCCCGGATTTGAAAAACTCTGAGCTTTGAAGTGAAACAAAATCTGAAAACGCACTTTTGATTTCAGCATCATTTGCAAAAAATTTTCCTCTGCAGAAGTTGTCTAAATTCCTGAAAAGGTGATAATCTGTTGGAGACAAGTCGGGAGAATATGGTGGGTGCGGAAGAACTTCGTACCCCAGCTCTTTCAATTTATGCATGGTAAGTTTTGAAACGTGGGGTCTAGCGTTGTCGTGTAGGAGTATAGGGCCCTTCCGATTTACCAATCCAGGTTGTTTTTTTTTTTCAATAATTTTTCGTGCATTTGGCCAATTTCATTGCAGTAGGTTGTAGAGGTAATGGTCTAGCCTCTAGGCAAAAAGGAATAATGTATGATTCCAGCCATGGACCACCATACTGTAACCATCAATTTTTTCGGATGCAAATTTGGTTTTGGCATTTGTCCTGGGCTTTCGTCGATGTCTAACCACTGCCCTGACCGACGCTGATTGTCATAAGAAATCCATTTTTCGTCGCAACTCATAAAAAAATATTACACGAAAATCGCGTGTTTCCATGTTCATATTTGAAGGTATACTAAACAGTGTGTAATTGATTGGGAAGCTAATGTTTATAAAAGAAAAGTAGAGGATTAGTAACTGCTTGATTATGATATGTGAACTTTGGAAGTAAACAACAGAGACTCGCAAAATCCTCTATGTATTTCAAATATTATAAAATCGGACATTTCATGTGAAACAACCCAATAGAAACTAAATTTTGTCGAAATCAAAATATATTTTTTTTTTTTTTACTAATAAAATCATTGGCGGCTATAACTCTAGTTTTTCACTATGGGTCCCTACTACCCACACAAAAATCGGCATTCAAATCAACAACAAACGTCACCTTGTAAGAAAAATTAAAATTCATTTAACTTATGGCGAGTTGAAAATAAATTCGCATATATATGTGTGTATTTTGAAGGAAATTTAATGATTTACAATATTATTTATAAAAACTTTTGTCCAAGGATGAACGTTGTTTTGGAAGATATGGAGGGAAGTTTAAAAGAAAACGTGAGGTGAAAATTATTTTTCTCGAAAACGTTCTCATTTGCCAAGCGTTCATCTCGGAAATGGTATAGAATATGAAAAAATGTGTTTAGAATAAAAGTTGAAGAGAATTTAAATGACATTAATGTAGTAAATAGTCATGTTTTGTACACGACCTACCTTTTTCGAGATATGAGCGCTAAGCCAAAATAAGGGACCTTCCTGTTTCCAGACCCTTAAACTCCAGGACTTTTAGTATGTTTACTTCCTAACTACCCTGAACATGTTTCCGAAGAAAAACCTTGGATTACGCACTCTAGAATACTTTATTGATTGGACTTACCTTCCATTAAAAAAAAAAAAAAAAAAAAAAGAAAAAAGGCAAAATATATATATTTTTTTATCAAGAACCGATTTTCGTCCCATTCTAAGATTTCGCCCGCACGTAGTCAGTTATAGTATAAATCACATATATTTTTTTTCGAAAAAATCGAAGGGTACGTATATTGGGAATCACGAAAACCGTTTTTGGACGAAAAATATATCAAGTGATATATCAAATTAAAGGGCATTTCAAGTAGAAAAGAATACCGCAAATTTGAGTTCTATAGAAGGAATAGTTTTTTAATAGTGTAATTTTGAATATACTGAGTGAGGACCGAAAACAGTAGCTTTTGAATTTTTAAAAGCTTATAACTCAAAAACTAAAAGTCAGAAAAATGTATTATTATAGATTTTTCTTAGTCTTCGTAGGTACAACTTCTATACCAAAAATCATAGAAATCGGAGATGTCATGGTCCAAACCATTGGTTGACAAAAAAGAAATGATAACCATGGAAAAAAATTAAAAATCGAGCAATAATCAAAAAATCAGACGATCTAAATCTCAACACCTATTATTCCAACTTAATACATTCAGACCAATAATATACAGTTACTTTAATATACATCATATAAATCATTCTTCCATTTATTAGTATCTTACACTGAAATATTTTTGTACCTGCATCTTTGGGAATACCACCCAGTCCTATTAACTTAGTTTTTAAGAAATAGGGATTTCCCCACAACCTTTGTAACTGTCTGTTCAAAATTCCCCTAGGTTAGTTGTGTACTAGAATTGTTAGTCTATTCCATATCCAATAGTAGCATTGTAAGTAGCTTCATACTCCTCTATATTCTCTAATTATATATATTTTCATTATTCTAACACATGTTGTTATATACTTGTACTGTAGCTAACTTTATGTTTTGAAATAACTTGTATAACTTATATACTTTTATTGTAACCTGTTTTTTCACTGTAGGGCATAATTATGAGGACAATATAGTCTCGGAACGTCGCCAATATAGTTGTTTTTATTTATTGACTAAACATCAAGGACCTTACTAAACATATATATATATATATATAGCTTGCTGTATAGATTGCACTATCTGCTATATATTGCACACCTAGCTAACTACTATCATAGAGGCTGTGGCACTAACTGCGTGGATTTAGTGTTTATGGTCTGTGTCATAAATCCGGTTGGCCTGCCTGTTGGCTACAGTTACGATCCCATCTCGTCCAACTGCTCCCCTCCTCCTGGCTACAGCCCGTCTTCGCCGCTATCTCCGAAATATACGACTCTATGGCCCACATCTATACTATATATAGCCTCCTAGGATATGTTTCCTGGGTTAAATTTCCAAGTCATCTCCTACCAAGGAATAGCGAATCGATTAGATCGAAACCGACTTTATAAAAACATAAATATTATAGACTGCGAATTTAAATGAAGAATAAGTTCAAAATAACAGACATATTGACATACTACAAAACAAACTTTTAAAATTAATAAATTCACTTTCAATAGCAGCGCGAGCGACATGGGGTTTGAGAACGGAGGCTCTGGAGGTTTTGTATAAAGGCGCAATTTTGCCTATTCTTACTTATGGCATTGAAATATGGCATCCAGGACTTCAGATCAAATACAACAAGGCAAAGCTGGAAAGGGTCCAGAGGCTAATGGCACTTAAAATTGCCAAAGGATTCCGAACACTCTCTGATGAAGCTGCCTTTGTCTTGGCCAAAATGATCCCCATCAGTATATTAGCTAACAGTTACATAGGAAAATTCCATTTGTTATACATGAACACTGACTACGAAAATTTCAAATCTAACAACTTTGAACATACTACCGACTACAAGGATTGGTTACACCCAGCAGAATTTCCTTGTATTACTGAATGCTTAACTGACCCCACAGACTATGAGATATATACTGACGGAAGCAAGAATGGCGAATATGTAGGCTGTGCTAGTCTCATTTTTAAAAACAAAATTTTAGAAGATGTAATAAAGTATAAATTAGGCCCAGAATGTAGCAATAATCAAGCAGAACAATTCGCCATCCTTAAATCTCTAGAATACTTTCAAAATTTGAGGACAAAAGATAAAACTATTACAATACTAACGGACAGTCAGTGTACTCTATACATGATAAAAACAGACATTGTCACAATCCCATCATTGAAAAAATAAGATCATTTCTAAGACATCTACAAACTGACGATAACATTCAAATTTCCTTCAAGTGGGTAAAAGGGCATTCTGACATAGCAGAAAACGAACTGGCTGACAAGGCTGCAAAAGAGGCTTCAAAGGATACTACCCTTCCTATATCATATAATATGATATCCAAACAACACTTAAAACACATGCTAAAAACACAAGCAGTAGACCAGTGGCAGACACGTTGGAACACTACACACAAGGGAAGACATCTACATAACTTCATTCCAGACTTACGGACCTACATTAAATCAAACTCATGGACTAACTTTTACATTACACAAGGAGTCACAGGACATGCGGCAATAAACAGTTATTTCTATCGATTTAAAATAAGAGATTCTTTCCTATGTCCTTGTGATTTCACTCAAGAACAAAATATACACCACCTCATATATGAATGCAGACTACTAACTGACTACAGAACTATTCTACAGACAAAAACAGTACAGAAACTAGGACATTGGCCGGTGGATGGTCAATGTTTGATGAACAAATCATTTGAAAATTTCCAAATATTTCTTAAAAATTCAATCATTAAAATAGAGGATATAAATATGAAATATCTCTAAACCTCTAAATATTCATAAACTGTTCTCTACATAACTTTGTTGCTTTTTTTATTGAATTTTAAATTATCTATGTTATATAACTTCTTATTCTTTGTTTTATTTTATTTTATTTTTCTTGTTTATTTTTATATTTTATACCTTTCAACACATGTAAAATTATAATCAAATCGCAAATAATATTTACATGTACATTGTATACTTTGTACAAGTATGGTGTGTACAGAAAATAATAAAATCCCTTCCAACAGGGTTACTGCTGGAAGGAAAACACTAAAAAAAAAGTTCAAAACAAATAAGAAATTATACAAAAAAAAAAAAATTATAACAAAAAGTGATGAAATTTCTGAATTTTCAATTCACATCACCAAAAGTTCCCAAGCAACTGTACTATATGTATTTTAACTTTTTTTTAAAAATAATAAATCTTGTTAACACTGAATTTTTAAAAATACCATTAAAAAATAAAAGTTGTATTCACTTTATCGAATGAAGCTGCCTTTTTGATCCATGGATCATCAATGTAACGAGTCAATCGAAAAATGACAATTCACTATGTATATTTCATGACGTATGACAATAAGAACGCCACCGTAAGGACCAGTCAGGAGTCATCTCTTAATCTTGGCCCCGAAACCCCACCGACACGGTTCTATATTGTACAAATTTAGTAAAAACACTCGACGAGAATATCCTTCCGCCATATCAATAGGGTGTATAAAAAAAAATGACCGTTTTTGAAACAAATATTTGTATTATTATTTCTTTGATATAAAATACAAGTAATACTAACAGTATCTTTCGACACACCACACTCCCTGGCAAGTTCGCGAGTACTTGTGGACGGATTTGACTCAACAGCTTCCTTCAGAACCTCATCAAAATCCATTAATGGCCGCCCGGAGCCCTTCTTCCTTTCCAACGTCGTATCTTCACTTTTCAAACCAACGCCGCGCATTGCGCTCTTCAAGGACACCTTCCCCTTCATATTTAATAATTTCACGAATTGCTTCAGTGGCTGTGTTTCTTTTACAGTAATATCTTAAAATTACAAGAATTTCGTAGGACACTGTCATGTTTCTTCTTTGAAATAAATATCTGAACTGATGCTTTTTTTTTTAAGAAGTCCAGTGTTAGAAACAAGCTCAGAATGCTCTAAAGTGATTATTAAGTACTTGTAAACAATAAATAGCATTGAGATATTTACAGACTTTTGAACTCTGGAATTTGATAAAACGGTCATTTTTTTTTTATACGCCCTGTTATTTTTATGTTACCGTATGGCTATTAGTAATCTAAAACGAAATCATAAATATGTATTTGTAATACTAATAATATGTGGTTCATTGCAATATAGCGCGCGTCAAAAATTTTTTGGGAATCCAAATATTTTATTGAGGAACCATTTAACCATTTAAACGGGATACCCGTGACTTCACACCATCATATTTTTTTTAATTATAAAAACATTAGAAATGTATTCTGGAGCAAAGTCTAAGCTTGATAGTAGTTATGAGATGAAAAGTCATAGTGTTTGGAGTTTAGCCTAGTGATTTTTTTCTCTGTTTTTAAGGATTTTGTTAAAGGAAACGATTGTAAATTACAATGTTTTTATTGAAATGAGAAACAAAATTGCAAAATTTTTAAATGTTTATTGTGGAACGATAGTAAATACAAATACATGCCAACAAAATAACGACTTAAAACATGCCTAAATAACGTAAACAACTATAATTTTGGTAGACGAGGAACATAAAGATACCTGTAAAATAAATTGCACACTGATTGTTAGAGAAACACTTTCGGAAAAATGCAATCTGCAATTGTTAGACAAAAATTGTTAAAATACAAAAACGAACACTATGCCTAGAAAAAATTTAAAGCTATAACTAGGCAAAATTCTAACAGCTTTCGTCAATATACTTGCATATAGATGATTCCTTAGACCCAATCTGTATTGTCATAAGTAAGTAAAAAATATAAAATATCCCTCATTTAGACAACAGCAAAAGACTTTTTCTTCATTTAAAACTTTTTAGTGAACTTGATGCTGTCAGGCCGTTTTATGGTACTTTCATTGCGTAATGTATTCGAAAGTCATGAAAATAATTCTACAAGATTAATTTTATTGACATTGTTAGGACTCGAAGACCTGCAGGTACGGAATGGAATGATTAGAAACCGGTTGGTTTGAGTTACTCAGTTCAATTTAGCAATTTGTATTTCCTTGTAACCACTCGCTGTCAAAGAACTCATTCCTCGAATGACTTATTCCGAATTGCCAGTCTCACTATAATTTAACTCTTTGATGGTGGTAATCCTCCGAGTTGTGCTTTCTTCTTCCTCTCTTCTATCTTCTCGACAAAGTCCGCTATCTTAGGGCGAGAGATCTTCCGAGCGGTCCTTTGAACTCCAGACGACCCTCACCGCATTCAAATTAGCCGGTGCCAGGCGGCCACTTCAAACCATCAGCGGCCCTTTGCCAACACCTGTCCTACCTACCTTAATCCTAAAACTAATTACCCTTTACAGTCCATCTGCTTCAAAGGACTCGTTCTGTATCCGCCTGTTCCAGTCTGATCAGAAGGCGTTCCTGCATCGGATCACTAAGTGTCATCCAATTTATTTAATAACGGTAATTATTGACAGTTTCAAATTTCTTTTCGAGGTGGCTAGTCTAAGAAGTTAGTCTAAGATCGTATTTAAAAAAAAATAAATAAAAAAATACATTACAAAACTGATATAGGTCATTCAAAAAAAAAAAAAAAAAATGCCATTTTGGGTTTAGAAATTGAGTAAAAAAGTAAAAAAATGAACTTAATTTTTCTTGAATGAGTATATTCATTTCATTTCTTAAGTATGTTACATTTTTGAGATATACGTTGCAATCCTGAGTTTTTTAAATGCTTTTTTTTATACTCTTTTATTAATTGAAAATTTACAACTGTATTAATACAAATACATTATTGGTATCAATTATTTCATGCTTAAAACTAGTAGAGGAACTACCCATTGGTAGTACTCTAAGAAAATATCTACAAAAGAAGAAAATCCCGGGGCCATTTTCTTTCCAGAGGATTGCAAGGATTCCATCCATAAGCAAGTTGTGCAACAAGTGGATTTGGATGAGAAATAAGCTTATCATGAAAGGAAAGGTATCTGGTTCGTGCCAAATCAGCGACATATGGAATATTAAGGTTATTGTGGATCAGCTAATTTGTGACAAAGTAAGGATCATTAAGGATTTTTAGAAGGATTTTGGATTGGAGTGATTGGATGCGGGAGGAATTGGATGGTTTGGTGGATCCGTAAGTCCAAATAGGTCTGATAATCGTCATATAGATCAGTTTTTTGTAGTGAATCGGGAGATTTGATCGTTTGTCAAGTAAGTGTTGTAGCAGTCGAAATCGACGTGCAGCTCCTTGTCTTTTCAATCTTGTATGAGGGTTCCAGGTAAGTCTCTTTTCCAGATAAAATCCAAGGTATCTTATCTGTTCAACATTATTTAATGGTACTCCATTAAAGGATACAGGAGGACAGGATGAGGTAGGTTTTCGAAGGAGGGTAAAGGTTATTTTTTGGGATTTGCTTGGATTTATCTTAACTCTCCAGTTTTTACACCATCCTTCAAGGGAAGTGATGTTTGACTGGAGTGTCTGTGATGCAGCAAGTGGATTACTTCAATTAAATAATTTTTTAAAGACTACCCTTTTTTTTAACTTTCTCTGGACTGCAATCAAATTGGACACCTGATTTTTCTTAGAATCGGTTATTGGGTTAATAATTAAATTATTTCTGAGGTCGGTAAAATATAACTTTAAGTCAGGAATGTTACCAACTTTTCTATAATTTAGTTTTCATTTTCAAAAATGTGGTATTAGTTCACTCATAAGGAAAAAGATTCTGTATCTAACATAAAAATCTTCACCTCACTGTAGAATGACGTCTACGAGGTAACACTCCTGATATTCATCTCATTTTTCCATGCTCATGAACTTCTAGATACTTTTTTACCAATAAAAAACTAAACAAACCAAAGTAGGCTCTTTGATAATATAATTGTTATTTATGGATATAATAAAAATTGAGTCAAACGCATTTTATAGTGGTAACACTCCTGACATTAAATGAAAAACTTACCATTATTTTCGAAGTTAATTAACATCTCAAGGAACCGTACCTCAAGTAACTGGTTTAACAATCAGAAGACGATGCAATACTTTTGGAGGAGTTCCCCTACCCGTTTGGAGTCAGTTTCTAGGATCTCAAGACAAGACAAGAAACTTTTCGTTTTTTCCGAATACTTAAACATTTACAAGACATACATATGTAGTTTAAACCTTCCACAAATTAAAAAATACTCATTTACATAACAGTAATTAGACCAATTTGGATATACGGAGTTGAGCTTTGGGGCTACACAAAACCATCCAATTCATCTCGTATCCAATCCTTACAATCCAAAATCCTTAGAAAAATCCTAAATGCTCCTTAATTCGTCACATACAAACTTATCCACTGATATTAATATACCTTACGTTTCTGACTCAGCTCAAACCAGATATCAATCCTTTCACAGCAAACTCCACAACCATTCAAATCCATTAGTATCACAGCTTGCTTCTCATTCCATTCCAGATAGCCCTCCGAGGTGCCTGAAAAGAAGATGGCCTCGATACCTTCTAATATAGTACATCACTGTATAGAAACTTTATAAGTGCTAGACAATGGTTAGTTGCTTTTAAAACAAGTACCATTATCATCATATTTACTTGATGTATAATATATTTATATTGTATATACAGTAAAAAAATTGTACATATTAGATATGTTTTTTAGATATATAACAACTGTACTAACTGTACTAACAACGATACGTTAGTTATAGTGTACACATTGGTTTTTACTGTAGATTTATATAATTTTTGATATTATTTGTATTGATTTTTCATCTTTTAGGATCAAATAAATGTCTGGTATATGATTTCTCTGTCAAAGGGAAATAATAATTTAAAATTAATTTAACTTTAAGACCTATAAATTAGGAGGAGATTTCTTGTAAAACGAGACACGTGGAGGGAAAATCCTTTGTTTCTAAACTTCTTCTAAAACTATTTGAAACTTCTACAAAAGAGGAAAGCCACTGGAAGCGACCTCTCCTAGAAGTTCTTAATTGAAAAAGTTAATTGTTGAAATCTCTTCTTCCTAGAATGGAAAATTACTGTTTTATCAAGAAACAAATAGGATTTATTGCTATGAAGCTTCAAGTTCCATGATATGTGTATCTTTTACGAAGGTTATAGTAGCTTGTGAATCGTTTTAGATGAAGTGCTTTAACGAAGAGAAGAGGGGAAATAAAAGACACCTTGACCGCCGATGCTCACATGTTTTCTATTACCTGTGATTCATTTGTCAGTAGGTGATTAATTTTCAATTTAATTAGCTTATTCCCGCTGACTGTCTATGTCGTTATGTTATTATTTTTTTTTTCTGCTTACTTGTAATATTTAAATTTAATTAAAGATTGAACGGCGTTATGCAGAAACTAGTTAACCCACAAGAACATCAATGTGAGATAAAACTGTACTATTATATAAAAGGACAAGCCATTTTTTCTGTACTTTTTTTTTTTTTTTTTTTTTTATATATATATATATATATATATATATATATATATATATATATATATATACATTTATTGAAATTTACAACTGTACAAAATGTATACATCAAGTAAATGTTTTGACAACGATTATAATAACATGTTAAAACACGAAAAGAACTACTCATCAGTAGCACTTTATTAAAAATTCTACACTAGAAGGTCTATAGGCCATCTTCGTTTCAGACGCCTCGGAAGATTATCACGAATGGAGTGTGAAGCAAGTTGAGAAAATAACGGATTTAAGTGGTTATGGAGCTTACTATGAAAGGTTAGATATCTGGTGTAGCCTAAATCAGCAACATATGGAACATTAAGATCTTTATGGATAAGTTTATTGGTGGCAAAGTAAGAAGTATTGACAATTTTTCTAAGTATTTTGGATTGTAAGGATTGGATACGAGATTATTTGGATGGAGCCCCCAAAACTCAACAAAAGAAAATGTAAATTTTAAATTGCCTGCATAAAAGTGATAAGAACAATGTGTATGACAATAATAGTGATATATAAATTTTGTTTTTAGTTTCTATGGTAAAAATACGGCTTGCTTTGTACATTTTATCAAGTGGAATTGAATCGTTTAATTTCAATTTTAAAAAGATAACTAGATAGATTTAATGAATAAAAAAAAAGAAAGTTATTAAAATATTCTGATTACGATATAATAATAATATGGAATTGAGAAAGTAAAAAAAAAAAAAAAAAAAAAAAAAAAAAAATATATATATATATATATATATATATATATATATATATATATATATATATATATATATATATATATATATAATGAAATAAAATATTAAATAAAAGAATAAATATTTAAAAGAAATAAAAAAAACTTAATTATCTTAAAAGCAACAGGAAAGTCAAGAGCTCTCCTGAACCGAGACAAGACGTCTTGGAAAGAGATATAAAAAGAAAATTAAAATTGAAAATGTAGTCGGAGAGTGAACAATTTAAGTTAAATATATGGAACTGGTATTGGGAACAAAATAAATACGAAGTAATAATATTAGTCACATTATGGAAAATGAGTTTTATAATCGTAAATTTATCATTTAGTTATTGTATAAAGTATATTTAGGTATTATTAGATTTATTTAATTTCATATCGCTCATTTTCTGCAACAACGACACAACTCAAAAAAAAAAGCTTTTGAGTCATGCCGATCTTTTGACTATATTATGAACCATTCACCAATGTAGTTTTAGCCGGTAGAACGTTACATTTGAGCTTCAACTATTCACTAATAGAGAGCAGGATATGTCACCATTGAATATCCACAGATCGTACTGTACTTTATTCACAAGACTGTACTTCTGCAGAATTGAAGTTTTTGAGTTCTGTCGTTGTTGCAAAAAATGAGCGATATATACATGTTTATATTTTATTTATTTACTTTCTGGTGCCGTGTTCTACCATATACCATATAGTTAGAGACACCATACTCAGGTTGAGAACTATAAGACTTTGTACAGATTTGTTTGTTTCAAAAAGTGAATAATATTTTTGTGGAGATTAGAGTTATTTTCAAGACTTTTTTTTTTTTTTTTCAAGATGTCTTGATTCATCAGAACATTATTCTTTCTTTCCTTTTGGTATTTTTTGCATTCGACAAAAATGTGTTCTATTGTCAGGTTTACGTGACATTCGTTGCATCTTGGGGGTGGCTTATCTTCCAATGAGTAACTGTGGGCTAATTTTGAGTGTCCAATTCTTAGTCTTGTAAAGATGGCTTGTTCTTTTCATGGTCCTGTTTCTTGCTTCCATGGCCTTGGAGTTTTTTAAGTTTGTTAGTGTTGGCGGTTCTAAGCCATCTTTCAGGCCAAACTATATTGATTTGATGTATTAAAACTGATTTGAGATCTGGTATCTCTGAACAGGGATTGAGGTAATGATAAGAGGGAACACGCATCTTTGGCTGCTAAATTCGCTCGTTTATGGCCTTCTATACCTGAATGTTCCGGAATCCACATAAAGCTGATGATTTTGTGTTTGGTCATGTTTATATGCACTATAAAATTGATAGATGTGCTAACTTTAAAAATGAAAATAAGTAAATAATGTTTTTGATGCACGGTTATATTTTTTTGCTGAAAATATTTTGTGTTACTTCTTTGGATACGAATCACGAATAATCTAAAGGGAAATCTCAGTTTGTATATTTCTTGCTAAGTCAAACAGTAAGGCTCTTAATAGTTGATTGGGCAAATTTCTCGTCACCTCACAAGGGGAAAAACAGCTAGTCTAGGAGAGCAAAAGACAAAAATCGAAGGTACGATTTTGAGTCCGAAATGGTAAGTAATGTAAACAAAAATATTTAATGGAAGTAAAACTCAATTCTTTAATGTAAGACGAAGATACTGAAGTAGAACTGTCGAAAGATTCGTTAAAGGCTACACAGAATTTAACCTAATAAGATAGTTTGGTGTAATAATAAATATAATGTCCATAAATATAATAATAAATAAGGAGCTATGGTAGGGAGCAAGAACAAGCATATAAAAGTGAGTTTTTTGGCGTTTGCTGACGATCTCGCACTTTTGGCAGAATCAGAAGAGGAGGCCATAAGTCAACTAAATACCATACAAACAATAGCGGAAAAAGCAGGGCTACAAATATCATATAAAAAAACAGACTTTATGACTACTGAAGTGAAGTTGAAGAAAAAAACAGTCAACACCAAGTATGGTAAAATTAAAGTAACGAAAAGGTTTAAGTACTTGGGGGAAATAATATGTTGCAATGGTTCGGAGAAGGAGGGCATCCAGGAGAAAATAAAAAAATTGGAACATTTGAGCTTCCAAGCAGGCAAAATATACAATAAGAAGAACCTCTCCTCCAAAGCGAAATTAAGGCATTACAATATTGTGATAAGGCCTGTGATTTTATATGGGATGGAGACCACTTGCTTACCCAGCCTAGAAAGGCTATTAAGAATAGAAAGGAGGGTCCTGAGAAAGATCTATGGGCCCAGGAAAACACAGGAAGGTTACAGGCTAAGATTTAACGAAGAGATCTACAGAGAACTGAAAGACCTGGAGATGGAAATAAGTGCCCGAAGGCTGATGTTCTATGGACATATGAAAAGGATGAAGAAGGAAAGACTAAATAAAGAGATATTCGATAAAATTTGTAGCTATAAAAGCGTAGGTGGATATACAAAGCAAATGCAAGAAGAATTAAAGAACCGTAAAATGTCAGAAACCGACTGTTTGGATAGAGAGGTGTTCTGAAAAACAATAAAAAATCTCACTACAATTAGCAGAGAGAAAAAGAGGGGTACAATGTGGTCCAGGGAAAGAATGGAGAGACATTCAAGAATAATGAAGCTAAGATGGGAGGAACGAAAGTCGAGAATCCCAAAGAAGGTTTTTCTCAATAAATTTACTTCAATGTTCCTCCTTCTGAAGGATAAACTAAATGTTATTGCTTATATTTAAGAAAAATAATTTGTTATTTTAATGATAGTAAAAACAATATAGAAAACAAAAAACAACAAGAAAACAATATAGTAATGTTAACAATTTTATATCTTTAGGATAAATATAGCAATTTTAGGAATAAAATATTAATTTAAAGTAGAAAAATGAAAAAAGAAATATCCTCAGAGGAATGTTCCTTTAGGTGAACTTAAAAATCAAGGAAATACCATAGGATTTTTTTTTTTTAAATAGAATTTTATTTAATTTTTATCTTTTCATTATTTTTATTTAGTTAAAATGTATGTATATAGTTTATTTTTTTATTATTTCTGACCTGACGTAATTATATAATTATTTATGTCTAACCTATTTGTTATTCTTATGATTTAGTCACAGAGTAAAATTGTTTTTCTATTTTATTCTAAGGGACAAACCTATAAACGCACACATTTTATATTTAAATTTGTGTTTCCACGTATGCTGAGGACACTTGTGTGTTATAAGTAAACAATGATCCCTTTATTGCCTCCCAAACACTCCAATCCCATATCACAAACCTTCACGAATAGTGTCAAAAATGGATAATCAAAATAAATAACATCAAATAATCTTTACCCTTCGTCGTAAATCAACGACTTCCTGTCCTACAGTATCTTTAATGATGTTCCACTAATCCCTGTTGAACAGATCCACTACCTATCTGGACATCTGGACAAACATCTTACTTGGAATCCACATACAAGACTAAAACGACAAGAAACTGAACGTCGTTTTCGAGTCCTTAAACACCTACTGGACAAACGTTCAAACCTTCCAGTTAATTACAAAAGATTCATTTACATAACAGTAATTAGACCAATTTGGACATATATATACATAAGAATCCGAAGGCTGATATTCTATGGACATATGAAAAGGACGAAGAAGGAAAGACTAAATAAAGAGATATTCGATCAAATTTGTAGCTATAAAAGGTGTAGGTGGATATACAAAGCAAATGCAAGAAGAATTAAAGAACCTTAAAATGTCAGAAACCGACTGTTCGGATAGAGAGGTGTTCCGAAAAACAATAAAAAATCTCACTACAATTAGCAGAGAGAAAAAGAGGGGTACAATGTGGTCCAGGGAAAGAAGGGAGAGACATTCAAGAATAATGAAGCTAAGATGGGAGGAAAGAAAATCTAGAATCCCAAAAAAGCCTAAACCGTGATATTCGCGTGGTCCTTGGGGCCTATACGTGAAAAAAAAAAAAAATATATATATATATGAATGAATGAATGAATGCTCTTTATTTGTTAAAGACAGAGTCTTGTACAAACTATAATATTATTAATAATATACAATAGATCCATAGCACGAGTCTAGTGCTCTTAAACAAATCCTTACATAACAATATTTTGTTTACATTATACAAATGAATATTTATTGGAACAAAAATATATGATCTAAATTCTTTATCTTTATAATAGATATCAACGCTTTACATAATAGACATTTACACATCCACTTATCATCTACACATAGATCAAATTCCTCTACACATTAATTAATATTAATAATTAATTACATAATTAAATAAATAAATATATACACACACACACACACACACACACACACACACACACACACACACACACACACACACACATACATATTTATGCATACACCTATATAAACGCAATGTATAAATAAAGGCAATATATAAAATAACATCAAATATAAACAATATAAATTATAAACATACTCAAGACATATATTCATGTTATCACTAACATAATTTAAACAAAAACCTTGTATATGCACTTATTATCTACACACACACACACACACACACACACACACACACACACACACACCTCCGTCCACCCACAGCAATACACAATATACCTGTGCATAAAATTAATATTATTAATAAATTACATAATTAAATAAATATATGCATACACACACACTCACACACATACACACACACACACACTTACATATATATGCATACACCCATATAAACGCAATGTATAAATAAATGCAATATATAAAATAACTTCAAATATAAATATAAACATACTCTAGACATATCTCCCTGTTATCACTAACATAATTTAAACAATAACCTTATATTGATTCTAATAAATAGTTTATTCATTTTTTTTTAATTAGTCATTGACCACATAAAGACATTAGCACCTTATATACATTTATCATGAAGAAATATACTTTATTTAATTTTTCTACACCGTCAATATTTAATATTGCCTCAATATTGTGGTTATCAGAGGACATTGTGATGTATGGCTGAAGAAACTGTTGTCTATATTCCTTGAACGTTGGGCAATAGAGAAGGATGTGGTACAAGCTATTGGAGATATATTGACTGCATGATAATATATATATATATAATGTCCAGTGGATTCAATATTGACACCGAAAAGGTCCAAGTTTATAGGTACATACGAAACTGCTGAGAAGCACTGTAGTCACCTAATATTCCTTATGTTGCTGATTTAGCCCCAACTATATACCTATTCTTTCATAGTAAGCTCCATAACGATTTAAATCCACTAGTCTCTCAACTTGTTTCCCACTTTATTCCTGATAGCCCCCCGAGGCGTCTGAAAAGAAGATAACCTAGAGACCTAGTGTAGAATTTTTATTGAAGTGCTACTGATGAGTAGTTCTTTTCAAGTTTTGACATATTATTGTAATCGTTATCAGCCCATTTACTTGATGTATATATTTTGTACAGTTGTAAATTTCAATAAATGGGTCGTTTATATTTAATTTTACTTTATAATTGTATAATTTATACTGGATCATAATTATTCATTTTTTTTTTCAATTTTTTTTTTCTTAAGATCATTTAAAAATTGTTTATTAGTTCTCATTTTTCCTTCTCTATTTTTTTTTATTTCTGTGTTTGAATTATTTTTTTTTAGCCCTAATGATGACCATCGAAATTGGCCGAAACGTTGGCTAATAAACATCTTTGTTTTTATCAAACTTTGCTCCTTTTTTTTTTAACATAGCTCTTCAAAAATGATATCGTGTAATGAACTTTAAGCTGACGTTAGGAAATTAGTTTTGCTGACATTCTGCGGAGGCCGACCACTGAATCCAGAATATTTCATAAGGGCCTGAGTTGCTGAGAGGGAGGAAGCACGTCACGCGGATGCTGCCCTCTGTAATCAGTAGCTTTAATTAATTCCCGAGGCTAGAGCTAGGAGATCGATCTAGCGCAAGTTATGGGCTATGAGGGAGCAATAGTGACCCCGACGTTATCACTAATTTAATAAACCCTGCTTCAATATGGCTATTGTTTACTTTACTGATTGTTTTAGTGGTCATTGTTAGTATTGGTTTCAGAAAATTATCTCATTTAGGATTGATGAATTAATTTCCACTTATATTGAGATTATTTTATTAGAATACTAGTTTCGAATGCTAAACATTCATCTTCAGCTCAAAACCATTTAACATTTTCAACACATCAGTACTATGTTACATGGATTACACAGGGTGAGTACCTCTTAATGTAAATAAAAAATATTTAGTGATACCACACCTGAGCCTAAAGCATCTATTCTACTCTCCAGCAGACCGATGTTAGATGTACAAAATCCTAAAAAAAAACTTACTTTGCAGAAGCCATAAGACAACTAACATTACTAACCATATCAAACAACTACACCGGTTATATTCAGATTTTCACAGATGCTTCAAAAACAAAACTACAGACATCAACAGCAATAATAGATACACAGAAAATTTTTAAAATTTCTAGTTCTATCCCTACCAAATTCAGCATCGCATCAGCCGAAATGTATGCTATTTACAGAGCCATAAACTACTGCGAACAAACATACACTGATCAAGACATAGTCATCTTAACTGACTCAGCTTCATCGTGCACCAAACTAAAGAAGATAAAACCAACAAACAACATAAAATCCTACATAGATTTCAAAATTATCCAAACCACAACCCAACCGAAAAACAGGTTTTCTTTTCAGTGGGTACCTAGCCATCATGTAGGCCTCTCCGGTAATGAAAAGGCGGATAGAGTAGCTCGAAATAAACAGATAGAAAAGGATAATGCTAAAGTTCCAACTCCAGACCTACTCAGAGCTATAAAGTAGAGATGGCATTGTTTTGGGTGACCTGATTTTAATTCAGACCTGATTTTTTTTAGCTTTTCGCATCTGAATATTATATCCCTGGGGTCTTCCGGGTAGTCACGCGCCTCACATTTTCCATTGGCTTCTATCTTCATTAGGTTAAGGTATTTCTTTGTACAGCCATGATTTGTTCTGAGTCTTGTTATTCTTACAATGTGATTTCTATGCTAAGCGATTAAAGCGATTAAAGCAGGCGATAAAAGAATGGTAGGACAGGTATGACTGACAATCACAATCTGAAGGCAGAGATTATTATCAAGTTAATTCCAAAGTGAGCCTAACCCCATGGTTTCAAGCCATCCATACCAATATTGATCTATCTCAGTGTCCTCCCCTCCATTTCCTCCAGAACATTTCTCGTAACTTCCATTCTTTCTCTTATGATCTCATTCTGGGTTGAATCCTTGAGATTCTTGCTGATCTCCTCCAAAAATCCATCTCCACAACCAGAAATCAGAGTCCATGTTTCTGAGCTGTATAGCATTATGCTTTCTACCAGGGCCTTATATATTATTTTTTTGACATTGGCAAATATGTTGGCACTCCAGAGGACTAAATTTAATTTCTTACATTTTTAAAAACTGTAATACATATGATCTATCTAACCAAGTGCTGATGTTATTAAAATGTTTGTATGTTCTTAGAACTGATGTTTAAATATTCGAAACTTGTTTTCAAACAAAATTATTTTAATAGGGGTGGCAATTAATTCATCAATATTAAACCTTTGCACTCATTAGCCGGTTATAATCCGGCAAAAAAAAAATAATACAAAATAAAAAAATACAATTCCACTCAGATGTTAAGTTCCACTTGTACAGGACTCATAAGCCGGGTACAGACCGGCATTATTTTTTTTAAGATCCTCTCATAAGCCGGATATTGGCCGGCAGTGTTTTATTGGCTACTCTTAATACGATTTATACCTTTTAATACGATTTTATTATTAATAAAAAAAGGGTGACGGTTCGGATGCCTGGCACCAACCCCTATGCGCGCCCAGAATACCTTTTATCGATTCTATCCTTGTTCCGATTTATTTCGATGTTCTAGTCGCTACTTTTAGAGGGGAAAGATTATTCCCCTTTATTTACGGAGAAATTAATATTAACTTCTGTTTACCTTATGATATTAAAATGAGATAAAAAGAAAATATCAAAATATAAAACACTAAATCAATTTTGAATTAATATTAATTAAACCAAGAATTAATATAATGCTAAACCACCAGTAATGTTATTTCCTGATAAACATTCTGCCAGGGAAGTGAAAATAACAAATTAAAAATTTATAAAATACAGAATCCTTAAGTATTTATTTGGCATAGCTCCTATTTATTTAACATTTGTAGCTACATGTTTCGGAGACAATGCTCCATCATCATGCTACTAAATTTTTTTTTAAAACACATTAATCTATAACATCATACCAATAGATTTACAATTATATAATAATGTGTCATTTACCTCTTAAACTGTGACTATTTTCACATTGTCTATTCTCCATGTTATAAGCCATTATGTAATATAAGACAGAATCCTAGTTGAAAGTGATGGTGTTAATTTCTCCAATAGAATTTGCCCAGCACCTTTCCAGCATATTTGTTCCCCATCCTGAATCTAATCCCACCCACACAACAAGGGTTCATGAATTTCTTGATTCGCCTATTCCTCTTTCCTTACCTCCTACAGCAATAAACCCCACTAAAGTCAAATACCTTATAAAAAAAATTAAAACCCCGTAAATCCCCTGGATATTATCTCCTTAGTTCACAAATCCTCAGGCACTTCCTCATAAAGCAGTCATATTCCTCACCTACCTATACAAATTTATCCTGCGGACAACCTATTTCCCTTTGCTATGGAAACACTCCACTATTATCCTTTTCCTCTAACCGGGTAAATCTCCCAACCCTTCATCATATAGACCTATTAGCCTTCTCCCAATCCTTTCAAAAATTTTTGAAAGGCTCCTTCTTAAACATATCATACCCATCCTTGAATCGCAAAATATTCCTTCTCACCAGTTTGGGTTCCGCACTAGCCATCCACTGTCCAACAAGGCCTCAGAGTTGTTGATCACATATCCTCAGCAGTTGAAAGCAAACAGTATTCCTCCGGCGCATTTCTGGACATAGCGCAAGGTTTCGACCGGTTATGGCATGCCGGTTTGCTTTTCAAACTCAAAACCCATTTACTCCAATCGCTATTCCTAGTTCTTAGATCCTACCTCTCTAACAGTTCCTTCCGAGTTCGCTGCGGAATGGAATACTCTAACTGCTATTCTATAGAGGCTGGTGTTCCAAAAGGTAGCGTTCTTGGTCCAGTTTTATATATCCTCTATGCAGCAGATATCCCTACTACTCCTGATACTTTCCTTGCAACATTTGCTGATGACACTGCTATCCTTTCATCCCATACAGATCCTTTAATAGCATCCAATAATCTCCAAACTCACTTATCCCTGATTGAAGACTGGTGCAACAACTGGCGAATCAAAGTAAATGAATCCACCAACATAACCTTTACCCTCCGCCGTAAATCCAGTCCTACTATCTACTTCAATGGTATTCCACTACCTAAAGATGACACAGTTCGGTATCTTGGTTTCTACTTAGACAAAGGACTTACATGGCACCCACATACTCGGCTCAAAATACAAGAACTTAACAGACACTTCAGACAATTGTATAGACTACTAAATAGGACATCTCATCTTTCCATTGAAAACAAACTTCTCATATACAAAACCATCATCAAACCTATTTGGATTTACGGACTTGAACTATGGGGACAGCAAAAAAGTCGAATATCAAACGCATTCAATCCTTCCTATCCAAAATACTATAGTAAATGCTCCTTACTATGTTTCCAACAAAACCCTACATAATGATCTGAATATACCATACGTCCTCGACCTTATACCCCCTAAATTTTCAAAATTCCATCACTACCTTCCCTTTCACCCTAACCCACTAGCTCAATCATTATCCGCCTCCACCCATCCTGATAACCCCCCTCGCAGACTAAAACGGCAGTGGCCCCGAGATCTGTTGAAGAAATGACTTATATTGGAGTTCTGGCAATGGCCAGCTTCTCTACTCATTCCCGGAGTGATTGTTATAGCGCTCTCACTTAGCCTCCACTGGTTTTTTTTTTTTTTACACCAGTGACGCAGCTGAGAGAAGAGCTGGGATCTCTCTGTACCTGGCCTGTCCCTTCACAAGTGGAGGGACGGGTCTGGTGGAGGGATCTCTAGGATGAGTGTAAATTGTAAATAGAGTATAATTGTATTTTTACCTTTGTTTTATCTTTTACTTTTATCTTTTTTTTTTCTATTGTTACTAAGTATATATTTTTTTATTTTATATTGTTTATGTATAAGCTAGTTCCTTTCTTTTCTCTTTTTCTTTTTCTTTCATTCATTATTTACTTTATTTCACTATTATTGTTTTGTTTTTTTCATTGTATATAATGTGTGAATGTGATCATACGTCATCTATATTATTTATTGCCCAAAGTTGTGGCAGATTGTAATAATTACTCAATAAAAAAAAAAAAATGTCTCCAATATTTTCTCAAGGGAAGTGGAAACAAGAAACCTGTGATATACTTTCTCACATTTATTTTTAGATCGATATGTTTTATTGAATTTATTATACAATATGTCTCACTTTAGGGCAATAAGTAATATGGATGACAAAGAATCCATTCACAAAATATGTATACTAAAATTTTATCACTTAAATTGAAACAACAAATAAAAATATATAAAACATGAAATCCATGTACAAATTAATCATTTTAAGTTTAGTAACACTTTAACACATTAGATAAGATGAAATAAGAGACATGAATTGATAAAACGCTAAATCCTCATGTTGTTAACTTCTGTTTCACTTATTTACATTTAAGAAGACTAAATATCAATATAACAGACTAAACAACACAATCCCAGTTGAAACTGTAGAAGTGATTGTTTACATGTGAGGTTATAGGAAAGAGCTATCGATAAATGTAAACTCAAAGTGAAGCGTAAGCATCGAACTGGTCGGTGTAGCGCGGGTCGAGCCATTTTGTTGGTGTCAGGCATCCGAACCTTTACCAAAAAAAGTTTAAACATTTTATGTATTTATATTTTATTTATACCTGAGTGAAAGCCACAAAACCGATTGCCGGCTCATACTACTCGGCATGTAAGTTCTGTGCCAGGCATTGGGTTCGTGGCTTCGGAGTGCAAATGGTTAATTGTATGGTAGTTACCTAAGATAGAAAGGTTAACGGTAATTACGTTTTAAATGGTGCGCACCTTTCACTTTGAAAAGAGGATTGTTACCGATGGTCGCCATCTTGAAAAAGTTGGCTATCACACTCGTCAAACACTGTTAGGATGTTCTTCCCCTCTTACTTAACTATATTACGATGTACCGGCTTTAACTTTTATTCACTGTAATTACAATACAATTAAGAACAAAGTACCAAGTAGTCCCAATCAGAATTTAGGCATAATATGTACAATACCATAATCGTTTCATTAAATTTCATCCTTCTATCTAACAAAACTAAAATTGTCGTTAGCTTTGAAAAACTAAGCCTCCCGCAGAAGGCGTTAACAAAGGCGGAATATTCTTCCATTATCTTAAAATCGTTACATATTTCAAAGCAGTGTCCTTATAAGGACAACAATGGCGGAAGTTATCCTTCGAATAGCTTAGAAACCGTTAAATATTTGAACATATTATCCTTAACGACGAAAACCTAATAAAATAATTAAATTCCGCCTTCTTAAAACAGCATCTTGAAGGACGAAAACTAATTCTAATTGTGGAAGGAGATTGGCCATGGATGTCCTTCAGCCTCAAAAAATCGTCAAATCCTGGCAAATCTGTAAAACAGTGAATTGGTAGTAAGGTTTAGGACAACCTAATGTGAATACTGAATCTCTGGACGACCATGGTAATTACCATTCGGCACTTAAGTTAGATATAAATACAGTTGAACGCACTATAAATCGCTTTTCGTAAGAAAGGATGCCTTACGAAGCATGTACGCTAGCAAACATTTTATTATCATTCCCTTTCGCGGCTTCGCCCGCTTTCATGAGTAAAGAACTTTTTTAATTGAATTTTTTAAACTATTATTATTGTATATTTTATTATTTCTGAACTTTCCTAGAACTCTGAAGGGATGTAATTAAAATTTAGTTTAGATGCGTATAAACATTTCACTAAAACTCTTTTTAGAATGACGCTAATGAACGTTAATCAACATATCTTTCGATTTTTAATCTTCACTGGAATCCACACACCACATATTTATAACTTTTTTGATAACATGATTGAATCAAGGGTATTTTATTATCAATTTCTAGCTCTATATTACACCGTACCTTTGTAACCTTTCTTAAATCGTACTCGTCACCTACCGGTCAATTTTCAAACTTCACTGCTCACTGCATATTTATTGTTTTTTTAACAACAAGTTTATCGAAGATATGTAAATTTCCTAACTAATTTTTAAAACTATGAAGACGGTGTAGTTACAATTTGGTACATATTGGTATAGTAGTTTTTGCAGTTAGTAATCACAAATGAAAAATTGCTTGTCCTTTTTTATAATAATAAAAATTTTGGAGACGATCTCATGATTGACATTCTTTAACCTATCGTCTCTCAGTGCTATCCGTGAAATGGCTCTTGCCTAGTGACTTCATGCAACTGGGTTCTGCCATCATTTGTTGGGTTTGTTTGTATGGTCATTCGCTAAATAAAGATTGCATATTCGAAGTTCTTTTTCAAGGACTTTTTGGGTCGGGTTTTTCTCGTTTTTGATCACGTAACAGTCAAATCAGCCAACGTTTGAAACTTTGAAAACAACGTTTTCACACTGGTCCTGACGGTTGTGAGTTTTTTTTTTTAGAAACATCCGTATCATAAGTCTCAACAAGATATTCGAGGACACTTCGATGCCGTTTTCTTTGGATTAAATAAGGAAAATC
>RCWM02001422.1:0-28323 GCA_003667255.2 Euschistus heros
CGGGTACTAAAGTAGTGACTCGTCAATACATATTTGACCAACTACAGAGTCAAAATTTACCAACTTTAAATCAAAAACTTGACCATTATGAGAATTATCTCCTTATGCTCTATGGGCACAACAAAGAGGCTAAAGAAGACTTTAAAAAAAGATTTTCTTATACAAAATCACAAATTAAGCAACGTTGCAACGTATATTTTAATGATTTAGGCGGCCAAAATTATTTTTGGGGTTATTTTAAAATCGGTATCTTCAGGTCCAGATGTATCTACTGACTCTGTGTTTGGGTCAGCAGGTAATAAAATTTTAACCGTTTCTGGTAGAAATGCGTTACGTGAAGGTTTTCTTGTTTGTCTCAAGCAACTAATGAAGGGATCTGAACTTAACAAAAGTCTATAATATACATCTAAGTTACACTCTTCCCTAGAAAACTTTCTGGCAAAGTTTATCCGGTACGATCGGAAATGCATGTTCCGGGCTTCTGCAGCTTCTTCCGATAGCTGTCCAATTGGAAGCAGCGAAGTTTTTATGATTTGGCTTCCATGTACAAATATCTTGTGCATAGTAGGCGTCTTTGGGGGAACCATACTGTTCTACGTACAATTTTGCTGTGTCGTACGCATAATTATCATATTTTTCAACATTAATTTTATGGCCACTAGAAATAGTTTCTAAAATAACCTTGAATCTGTAAATCAGTTCAAAGTTAATACCTTTTTTTAAAGTCTTCTTTAGCCTCTTTGTTGTGCCCATAGAGCATAAGGAGATAATTCTCATAATGGTCAAGTTTTTGATTTAAAGTTGGTAAATTTTGACTCTGTAGTTGGTCAAATATGTATTGACGAGTCACTACTTTAGTACCCGAGGTAGTAGGTATACCTGAAACAAATAAAAAACAATTTTAATACAAAATATCGCACAGTCAATATTTCCTATATTTGACAAAGAGCCTTTCAAAAGGGCTTAGCTCAAAAAAGAAAAAAATAATTTTGGACAGAGTGATGTTTACCGTGTTAAAAATGAATGACAGAGAATGTTAATAAAAATTTTCTGCTACGAAAACAAATTGTTGTTACCTATATTATCGCAATCCATCACAGTTAAAACGAAAATATTAGCTTTAAATATTATATTTTCATTTAAAGTTGGTAAATTTGGCTCTGTAGTTGGTCAAATATGTATTGACGAATCACTACTTTAGTACCCGAGGTAGTAGGTAGACCTGAAACAAATAAAAAACAATTTTAATACAAAATATCGCGCGCACTCAATATTTCCTATATTTGACAAAAAGCCTTTCAAAAAGACTTTGCTCAAAAAAGCGCGATTTTGCGCGGCTATTTCTTTTGGAATTAGTTAGTTACATATATGAACTATAAAGTATTATGAAAATTATTACAGGGACGGACTCATAAGTACATTAAAAAAACACTCGAATTTAAATATACCTGAAAAAAATAAATTTTGGACAGAGTGATGTTTGCCTTGTTATAAATGAATGACAGAGAATGTTAATAAAAATTTGCTGTAACGAAAACAAATTGTTCTTACCTGTATTATCGCAATCCATCACAGTTAAAACGAAAATATTAGCTTGAAATGAATAATGCACTTTGGAAAGTTATAAGTTTAGGAGAGCGCCGAGACCCGACATATACACACTTGTTCACTATCGAATTTTGACTGATCGAAAGTCGATTTCCGCGCTTCAAAGGCGGGGAAAGAGGATGTTATATTTTACGTAGAACTGTTGACTCACCAATTGTATAGATACCTTATCATTATATTGATTTTGAAAAAAAAATAATTTTGGCCGCCTAAATCATTGAAATCTACGTATGTGCATCGTGAATAACCCTTGGAGCTTTTGAGCCGAGACCCCAGGTCATTTTTGCTGCGTTAGTGCGTTTATAGTTTTTAAATTTTTGGAAGTTGCAATTTCAATATGCGTTTTCCAATTCAAGTTCTTGTCAAAGTGCAAGCCTAAGAATGTCAATATAGGAGTCTGTTTTTAATTTGGTTGAACTTAATTGAATGTTTAATTTCGGAATTTTTCTTTTTTTTGTGAATAAGATGTAATTAGGTTTATCTAAGTTGAAAGTAAGTCTGTTTCTTTTTGCCCAGTTATTTAAAAAGATTAGTGTCTGGTTTGTCAAAGATTGAAGTTCTGTAAATAATTTGCTAGTAACTAGAAGTATGATGTCCGCGTAACTGATGATTTGTGTATTTTGAGGTATAAGTTTGTCAAAAATGGTGTTAATCAGAATGTTCCACAAGGTCGGTGAGAGACAGGAACCTTGAGGAGTACCTATAGTCAATTGCCTGGAGGTTGTATAACAGTTGGTTTGAAATTCAACAGACCTGTCTTTGAAGAAATTAGAAATTAATCGATAAATGTCATTAGGGTATCTGTATAATTTCAGATTTTCTAGGATTATAGGCCACCAAGCACTATCGAACGCGCCCGAGATATCAAGTTTAAGCATTAAAATGTTGATTTAGATTTCAGAGAAGATTCTATATGATTGGTTATTTTATAAAGTGCGTCGATGGTGCTTTTTTGTGGCAGGAATCCAAATTGTTGGTCATGTATGGTTTCCGATGACATTAAAAAATGTATTAGTCGTGTATTAATCAGTTTGTCTAGTACTTTGGCCATTATAGGGAGAATAGTTATCGGTCTGAGTTTGTTTGAGTCTTGTTTAGGTATAATTTTAATAAGTCCTCTTTTCCATATTTTCGGTATATTTCCATTTAGCCAAATTAATTGGTAAATGTTCGATATCAAATTTGGATAACAAGCGGTCACATGTTGTAGTATGTCTGTTGTAATTCTGTGATCTCCTGGTGTTTTTTTCCTGTTTAATTGTGTTATAATGTTTAAAATTTCCCACTTTTCTAATGCACCATCGTCTCCAGTCTTTGGTGACATATTCAACCTGTTACGGATTTCGCATTGTTCCTTAGTGTCTCTTTTTGTGTCGTCTTGGTAAATTAACGAGTCCATTAAATAGTCAACTGTTTCTTTAAAGTCTGAAGTAAGTTCGTTTCCTTGAATTTTAACAGTTTTTAGTGCTTCTTGTGTTTTATTTTTTCCTGCTGCAGATTTGTAAATGGAACTCCAAGGGTTATTTTCATTAGAGCAATATTCCCTCCAGGTATCTAATTTAGATTTTTTTAACAAAGCTTGATATTTGTGTCTACTGTTTAAATACTCTGTTTTACGTAGCAGTCTTTGTGCGTTGTTGCTCTTAGCCTTTTGGTATACGTTTCGGAGTTTATTAGTTGTCTTTCGTAGTTCTGTCAGTCGGTTGTTCCACCATGGGACTGATCGATAAATTTTTTTTTGTGATTGTGGATTAGAAACTTTGAAAGTTAAATTGCAAGCTTTAGTAATAGATTTGATTAAAAAATTTACTGTCCTCTCTATATCATAAGAAAAAATTGTTTCAACGATTTTTGATTCTATTTGTGATGCAGTCAGGTTAGTCTCGGTGATTAAAAACTGTTTTGAAAGTTGTATGTCCAGATGTTTTTCGAATTTTTCCCAATCTGAGGTTTTAATTATGTAAAATTTTAGCCATGATTCATTTTTTTTATGAATTCGTGAGTTAATGTTGGGTTTTGTAGAGATTTTGAAGAAAATTGAATTGTGATCCGAGAAGTTGATGTCATCAAGAATTTTCCAGTCGTGAATTAAGCGCGCAGTATAAGATTTAGTTAAGGTCTAATCAATATTACTTTTACCTCTCGTTCCATCAAATGTCGTTAATTCAGAATTTTTATTTATTAATATTAAGTTCTGTGCCATTATGAACGATTCCATAATGCGTCCTCGATATGTCGTTTTAATATCGTTCCAAAGTACCGATCGGCAATTTGAATCGATACCAATGACAATTTGGTGATCGACATATTTTTCTATAATTTGTTTGATTTAGATAAGTCAAAATTCATGTATTTTTTTTCGTCAAAGTAAGCACTGATTATTATAAACTTATAATTGTTCTTCAAAATTTCAATAGTACATATGTCCGGGTCGGTGAATTGGGTAAGAAAGATAGCGTCAATACAGTCGTTAATCAATATGGCAGCTCTTGGTTTTGAGTCATATAATTGAAATTTCTTTATTCTATGAGAATAACCTGATAGTTTTCAATCTCTAGTGTATGGCTCTTGTAATAAAACGATATCAATGTCTTTGTTTATAATAAAATAATTTAGATATTGTGTACATGTCTAGAATTTATGTAGAGAATTTATAAGTCAGTGTCTTGAACCAGTTTGCTTATTTCCTTAAGGTATGATGGGCAGCGGCTGTCTAGTGCACAATGGTCAGTGTTTACCTTCAAACGTTCATTTCTTCTGTGTTTGTTGAACTGCGTGCAGTTTGGACACTTAAGGGTAGCTTCTCTGCAGTCTTTCAGGAGATGGTTACCAGAGCATTTGGGGCAGGTAGTAACACCCTCACACCTGTCCTTCGTGTGGTGGAATTTGCAGCAGTTGCCACATCGCCTTACTCTAAAGTAGTCCTCAGCCCAGTGTTTTTTATAACCTAAACTGATTTTGTTAAAAATCAGTTTAGTTCTGGTCGAGGAGTCCGTTTCGATTACTGCATCGAGTTGACTGTTTCTTCTGTTTTTAAGGATAATGACGGGTCTCATGGCCTCCCTCTCAATTTCCAGATCTTGATTTTGATGCACCAAATGGTCTACCATGTCGTCTAGTGTAATGTCTTCATCGATATCCTTGAAAAAAATTCTTGGTTTTCTTCTTTTAGTTTCCCGGGCCACAAGGTTTTTTTCCTCCTTCAGTTTTTTAATCATTACGTTTTTCTCTGCCTCTGTATTGGTTTCAACCAACACAGATTCTTTTCTCATAGTTAACCTGTCTATACCTATTTTATAGATATATATATATATAATATTTATTTTATAGATATATAAATTTATATATATATATATATATATATATATATATATATATATATATATATATATATCTTAAATATATTATTTTATTTTTGCAGAGAAAAGATTTGACCCGGTCGGGATTCGAACCCAAGTTTCCACCTCTCTAGCGTGGCGCCTTATCCAACTAGGCCACCGGGGTCGTATCCGAACCAGGCAAATCTTCTCTCTTCAGTGATCCATAACCCCCGGGCACTCGCAAATCGCGATGTGATTCCGGGGATGAATGTTCATATTGAACATTACATTTAACTTGGATCTATTGACAATCGATCCAATCATATCATATATCATGGATCATATCATGGATTGTCAATAGATCCAAGTTAAATGTAATGTTCAATATGAACATTCATCCCCGGAATCACATCGCGATTTGCGAGTGCCCGGGGGCTATGGATCACTGAAGAGAGAAGATTTGCCTGGTTCGGATACGACCCCGGTGGCCTAGTTGGATAAGGCGCCACGCTAGAGAGGTGGAAACTTGGGTTCGAATCCCGACCGGGTCAAATCTTTTCTCTTCAAAATAAAATAATAATATATTTAATAATATTGATTTATATCAAGAAAAATTACATATATATATACCGGTGACGGTTTGTCAATAGATCCAAGTTAAATGTAATGTTCAATATGAACATTCATCCCCGAATCACATCGCGATTTGCGAGTGCCCGGGGGTTATGGATCACTGAAGAGAGAAGATTTGCCTGGTTCGGATACGACCCGGTGGCCTAGTTGGATAAGGCGCCACGCTAGAGAGGTGGAAACTTGGGTTCGAATCCCGACCGGGTCAAATCTTTTCTCTTCAACAACAATAAAATAATATATTTAATAATATTGATTTATATCAAGAAAAATTACATATATATATATATATATATATATATATATATATATATATATAGAAAATGAATAATAAGTGGATAACAGTGAAGTTCAAAAATGGCGGCAATTGCAATCTACATGAAAGTTTAAAATGTACAGTGTTACATAGAGGTGAACATTGATAATAAAATTTACTTATTTTCAATTAAATTGTTATAAAAACAGCTATATGGAGTGAAATATACCAAATTTTAACTACACCATTTTCATAGTTCTAGGTTTAGCAACAATAAAAATTTAAATGCACAATGTTGAGTGTTAGAAACGGGTTTTGCCACACTATCACATACTTTTATGGTTTTAAATTAAAATCCAACCAGATCAAATCAATAATATTATTTCTGTCGAATGAAAATTATTAAAAATCAAAATGCCGATCCTCAGCTGTTTAATATTGTGTGTAAAAATATGAACTTTGAACCTTTAGTTGTAAGCACTGATAATGCAGTTTCTTAATGGTCTCTGTCCATCTGGATTACCAACTCATATATTAAAATTGAAAATTGGATATCTAATTATGCTTTTACACGATTTTAAGAATACATAAAACGGAATTTTATTATCATAAATAATTAAATACACGTTTTTACGTATTGATCAAGTGCGATTTTGTAATTTTGTAAATAAATTGTTTCAAATGATAAAAGTACAGTTGACTGTTAAGAAAAATGGAGGAGAAGATAATCAGGGATGCAGTGCGATTTTGTAATTTTGTAAATAAATTGTTTCAAATGATAAAAGTACAGTTGACTGTTAAGAAAAATGGAGGAGAAGATAATCAGGGATGCTTTATGTTATCTTCTCAAACACCTAATCAATCTAAATTTAACCAAGTTAATAATGAATGCTATGCGTGAAAAACACATTAAAAAAAAAAAAAATCAATTATTAGTTAAAATTATCTAAGACCTTCACATATGAGAGAGGGCGAAGCCTCAACGGGGGATGATGAAGTTATATATAAAAGGACAAGCCATTTCCGTTCGTGATCACTAACCGCGAAAACTATAGAACTATTCTGCACCAAATATAACTACATCATCTTCATAGTTCAAGGAAGGTTTAGCAATAATAAAATTTACACATTTTCTATTAAATTACTGTTTAAAAAGCGATAAATATATGGTGTGCTGTTAAGCGAGGTTACAATGATCCGGTGTTAAATATAGCTATAAATTGATAATAAAATTACTTAATTCAATTAAATTGTTATCCAAAAAGCTATAAATATGTGGCAACCTACAATAGCGTTTTAGTGAAACTGATGAACCTATCTGAACCAAATTTTAACTACATCATCTTCATAGTTCTTGAAAGATTTACAATTAGAAAATTTACTATAGTAATAATTTATACTATTATATAAAAAGACAAGCCATTTTTCGTTTGTGATCAATAAGTGCGAATACTACTGAACCAATCTGTACTAAATATTAACTACATCATCTTCATAGTTCCAAGAAAGTTTAGCAATATTACTACTGGTTTTTAATATATTTTTTATTAAAAAAAGATAATATGTGGACAACAGTGAAGTTTGAAAATTGACCGATAAGTGGCGAGTACCATTCTACACGAGAGGTTACAAAAGAGCTTGAAATCGATGATAAAATTTACTTATTAAACTATCAAGAAAATTATTAAAAAAGATTTAAATATAGTGTGCGGTATGTGGATCCTAGTGAAGCTTGAAAATCGACCGATTGTGTATAGCGCCATCCCACAATTGATTTACAATGGTAAACTCAACCTATTTGTACCGGCATCTAAATAAATAATTTTTATAAGTCTAGGAAGGTTTTGCAATGGTAAAATTTACATTAACTAAAATTTAAATGTACAATATTGAGAGGCAGGACCGAGGTTTGCCACACTGTCATATACGTTTATAGTTCGAAATCAACATCCAACCAGATGAAATCAATAAAGTTAATTCTGCCGAATACAAATTATTACTAAATTAAAATGTCGGTCCTTTGCTTTTTTATATTGTGTGTAAAAATATGATCCACCGGCCTTTTGGCGTAAGCACTGATGATGCAGTTTTTTTCCGCAAAAGTTTCTTAATAGCCTTTATCCATCTTGATTGCCAAGTCATACATTAAAATTAAAAAAATTATGTCTAATGGTGCTTTTACGTAATCTTCAACCACCTAATCAGTGCAATTATAACTAGATTAATAATTACTGCTATGCGTGAAAAAATCATTAAAGAAATAATGCTCAACCACATGTTAAAATACAAGAATCTTATCGATAAACAAATAAAACTTTAATTTTTAGTTGAAATTATCTATACTTATGAGGGCGGGCGAAGCCGCGACGGGGATGCTAGTATATATATATATATATATATATATATATATATATATATATATATATATTATTTAGGTATCTCTTGTCGCAAAAAAAAAAAAAAAATAATTAAAAAAAAAAATTGATATCGTAATTTAAACCGAAATGAATTTGCAGTGTCTTATGGGCACACGATTGTGAAATGATATTATGTAATTATTATTATAGACGTAAAGGTGAAAGACTTTACACCCCATGATGTCTCTACTGTGAGGATTGAAGCCCTAAGTCCAGTTGGGTCTTCAAGTGCAGGGACGAGAGGCCGAACCGTAGCCTTAATACCTGGGAGAGAAGTTGTTCGGATATAGAAATAAAATAGTCACACAAAGTAATGCAAAAGTGAAAGGGAGAAGGTCAGGACCTTCAAAAAGAGCTGGTCTGGAAAGGATAGGAGAGAGTTAAAGGGACAGACGCAGAAGGGCGGAGAGATGATCTTTTGGATGGACGAGCCGCAGACGGAAGAGACTGATGAAGATCTGGTAGAGATGAGACCCACTGCGCCGACTCAATACCTGAACACTTCATCAGCCCATGTTGTTATAGTGTACCAACTAGGGCACATTGTAACAAATTTCTGATTAGTGTTGATATAATTTCATGCCTACTTTGAAGGTTGAATGCTGTTGATTTTATGGTAAATAATTAAAATACGATATAATTAATGGATTTTTTTTTCTAAGAATAAAAATTACTACTTCGGTACACTGTTCCATACTTGGCCTTTTTTTTTTTTTTTCTCCTTTTTAGATCTAAAGGATACTAGTTTCAGATCTGGCGATTTTTGTCTGCCTAAGAACATCCTTAGCCACTCTTATTCCCAAAAAACAATTAGTTTTCGTCCTTAAGGATAATATTTTAAGGCCACTTGACCCTATATAAGCATTTCATTGAAGAAAAATTGAATTAAAAAGTATAAAATTAATATGTCTACAAATATAGACATATATTAAATATGTATGTTTAGTAAGGTTCTTGAGGTTCAGTCAATAAATAAAAACAACTATTTTGGAGACGTTTCGAGACTATATTTCTCTCTTAATCATGCCCTACAGTGAAAAAACAGATCACAATTAAATTATATAAGTTATACAAGTTATTTCAAAACATAAAGTTAGCTATAGTATAAGTATATAACAACATGTGTTAGAATAATAAAAATATATATAATTACAGAATATAGAGGAGTATGAAGCAACTTACAATGTTACTAGTGGATATGGAATAGACTAACTAAATTCTAACTAATAAGTATAACTTATATAATTTTATTGTAACCTGTTTTTTTCACTGTAGGGTATGATTATGAGAACAATGTAGTCTCGAAATGTCGCCAAAATAGTTGTTTTTATTTATTGACTGCACCTCAAGAACCTTACTAAACATTTAATAGTAACAGTCAAGAAATTTATCCATATATATATATGCTATAAATGAGTACAAGTAAACGAGTTATGGTACTCATGACAGTATAAAAGGATCAATACAATTAGGAAAAGATGAATTATTTGCCACTTTATTGCGTTTAGTTTATTAAAAGGAAGACTTCGTTTCGGATGTAAACCATTCATCTTCAGTTTCGAAAAAAATAAAAACAATTTAAATATCAGCAGTTTCATATACAGATAGTATTTTTTTTATATTGATGTAAAAATGTAGTACAAGAAATCAGATGCATATTGGCACTCACCAGTGGAAGGGAGAAAATATGAATTGTTGTAACCGATGGTGCAGTATTTACCATAAGAAACCATAAAGTTTTCCCTATGAGTGAAAATCTTTCTCAATGATATAGAAAAAGGGTAGATCTAAAAAAATAATTGCAGATGGTGAGTTAATTTGAAATAGAACCACATTTAGTCTCACATTTGATTACAATAAATAAGTATTTACGGAATTGAAATCCTTTCATTCGTTGTTTTCTTTAATTTGATAGATTACTATTTTTTACTGATAGATGAATTAATTATTTTAAAACGGAACATGTTTCACCCGTGGCCTAGTTGGTGCTAAAGTGATACGGTTTGGGGAAACGCGGGGGCATTACGCATAGTTTGACACACTCTACCTCTGTTGGAGTTGCGACGACAGTTTCCGTTTCAAAAATTTAGTATTTTTGTTACATAAAAGTTTTCGCTAAGACCTACTGTTTAGAAGCAATATTGGTTTCATCGACCGACGCACAGTGGGGCAAGCAGCCCTAATTGTTGGCATAAACTATATATTCTTACTTACATCTTAAATAATCATCAACATGGGTTCTGAAAGCTATATATCATACATTGAAACATTGAAAAACCTAAATCACTCACTTTATTTGTGTACAATACGGAAAAACTTAGAAAACAGTAAATAAAAAAATTCACACTTTTCATTAAAATAAGTAAAACACTTTCTATCAACAACATTTCCTCATCATCTTCGCTGTCTTTTTCTTCTATGTCAGGCCTATTTTCAAAAGGAAAAGAAAGAAAGTTTAAAGCCTCTTTTGATAGTGACTTAAATGTTTTCTTTGGTAGTTTTCGTTTGCTTGTTAGAACTGGGCCTGAACTCAACAAAAAGTTAATGAATATATCGTGCTTGGATATTTCTCGACTACACTTCCATAATGTTCACGATATTTTTTGAAATCCTTGTTACGAGCTTCCTGTGCTTCCTGTACCATGAATAAGAAACTTGTCGAGGGTCGCTGACATCGGGTACCATGGGTAATTTTCTACATAATATTTTGCAGTACCATGAGCAAACTCTTGATAAGTATTAGTATTAATTTCGAACCCACTTGATATTGCTATCAGTATTGTATGAAGCCTTTTCATTGGTTCAGCGTCAACTCCGGTAATTTCTGACGAAATATCAGCATGAGATAAAAATCTTGTCCACTTTCACCGATTATCAGTACAAGACATGACCGTTATCAGCTTGAAGAATTGCATTATTTTGTTCTGCAGAGCCTTAGCTAACAGATAATTAAGTCATCACGTTGAAAGGAAAATTATAGTTTTAGGACTTTCTGCCACGTTTTGCTTTAGTTTGCCCCACTGTGCGACGGTCAAGTTATTCTTTCTGTAGCCGACAGCTTCAAGAGAGTCTTTTTATTTATATTTGTTTAACACTTGACTAATATCTAGATAGATATTGTTCTGTTACAGAACGAACCCCCTAGGCCCTATGATGGTTCCCCCGATTGGTGAAGAGATGACCTGTACCCGGCTCATTGTAACGTCGCTCTTAACTCCAGGCTTGGCAGCTATTATAGGAAACTTTATCTTCAAGAGGTCTGTGGACAATCCGATCAAAAGGGCTTTTTTTGTAAGTATGTCTTACTACTTGGATGTTTTTATTTTAATTATAATTTATACTATTATATAAAAGGACAAGCCATTTTTCGTTTGTGATCACTAACCGCGAAAACTACTGAATGAATCACTACCAAATTTCGACCACATTATCTATTCGGTCCAGGATGGTTTATCAATAATAAAATCTACTGATTTTCCACTAATTCCTTATTTAAAAAAGGATAGTAACTGGATAACAGTGAAGTTTGAAAACTGGCCGACAGATGGCGAGCACTATTCTATATGAGAGGTTACAAAGATACGGTGTTAAATACAGCTTGAAATTGATAATAAAATTTGCTTATGATCAATTAAATTATTATTTAAAATGCTGTAAATATTTTGTGTGACACAAAGTGAAAACATTGACCTAAATATGACAAGCGCCTTTCTGTAACATCGTTTGCAATGGTAAAACTACTGAACCCATCTTGAACTAATTTCAACTACATCATTTTATAGTTCTAGAAAGGCTCACAATAATAAATATTACAACACCAATAATTTAAATGCACATTATTGACTTCCAGAAACAAGGTTTGCCACACTGTCGTATAATTTTATGGTTAGCAATTAAAATACAGGTGAATTCAATTAAACTATTTGTGCCGAATAAACATTATTACCAAATCAAAATGTCGATTGTTTGTTTATTTCATTTAACGTCACTTTATGCTGCTATGGCTAATCGGACGATGCTACGGTGGGAGTCCTAAATTTTGCCTATCCAGGTATAATTAGGATAGGGATCTTTAACGAGCACCTGACATCGCACAGGCTCAGGACCCCCATTTTACGTCCCTTCCGAAGGACGGCATAGCTAAGGATTTTTTACTCCCTTTAAAAAATCCTAAGGTCATCTGCCGGGCTGCGAACCCGCGATCTTGGGTTTAGTAGGTTGCTATGCTAACCACTACACCACAGGTGACCCCTCAAAATGTCGATCATTTGCTTTTTGATATTGTGTGTAAAAGTAAGATTCATGAGCCTTAAGTTGTAACCACTGATACTGCAGTCCATTATCCGCAATAGTTTTCTTAACAGTCCATCTGTCTATCTGGGTTACCAACTCAAACAATAAAATTAAAAATTGAATGTCCAATTACAGTTTTACGCAATCTTCACACTCCTTATTAGAGAAAATTCGACCTGATTAAAAAGTACTGCTATGCGTGAAAATATCATTGAGGAAATAATGTTCAATTGCATACTTCAGCACAAGATTTTTATCGATAAACAAATAAACCTTCAATGATTAGTTAAAATTGTACAAGTTCTTTATGTATGAGAGAGAGCAAAGCCACGACGGGGGATGCTAGTTGATTAATATTTTCGTAATCCAAATAATAACCTATATATCCATAGATATACATAAAGTCTTGGCTCAATAGATTAATTTTCTATCTCATCCTTTCTATTTCCCCTGTTAGATATTTCTGTCTGGCACAGCCTGTGGTATCAATTATAGCACATTTTTTACATATATATATATGTATCCTTGATTTAACATTAATTATAATTTTTATTTTTTAAATTTTTTTTAGAAGATTGTAGGCAACAGGTTATAATATTATAGTTGGTGGCACTTACAGCGTTTTCTGTAGTGTAACCTTGAGGCATACACCGTTTGCGGTATAGATGTATCTTGGTACTAATGGTGTTTCCATTAAATTTTTTTTTTTGGCACTTACAGCCTTTTCCATTTACATTCCTCAATTGTTCACTATGTGATTTCAAAACATTATTCCAAAATAAGAAATACTATTAAAGAAAAATATTATTGTATTGACATATAATATTAATATGAATATTTAGGGTTTCCTGGTGATGAACTTGGTACATGGGGTATTTATTATGTACCACAAGCAGATGATCTACAAGAAGTATAAAGGCAGAAGAGTGATGGACTATGCTCAAAATGAAGAACCACGAAGGCCTCCTGTTGAAGAAACTGTCCCTCCAGTAGTCCATGAAGATTGAATTTGAGTTCATTAAATATCTAAAGTTGCTGTCTTACGTTTGTTTTTTATTTTAACATGTTACATGTTTTTTATATTCATGGTTCATAGCTTAGGGTATTAATTTGAAATATAGGGGTGCTAGAGATCATAAAAAAATATTGATTTAATTAATCTAGGGTCAAGTAGGGCACAGTGTAACATCATGATTACCTCTGTCATTTTTTAATTTGACTATGGTGACTCTTTATTTGTTTGTCTATCTCATGTGCCGCCATCTTCAACAGCTGTCATTGGATGCCAAATCGTAGGTTAAACGGAAGAATAATCAAATTCCTCTTTTTTTTAAAACAATTTGTCCAGTGAAGTTTTGTTCTTGTAGGAAAACTAATGGTTTCTGGTGAGAAAGTATATTGTTTTCCCTTTAATACTCATTTATTTGGTGTTTGAATAGTAAACAAAGTTTATTGTGATTCGATTCCATTATTCTTCCATTTAGCCTGCAATTTGACGTCCAATGACAAATGAGCTATTGAAATAATTTTCCATTAAAGCCAATGTCCTAGATTTAAAAAAAATAAATATATAAAAAATAAAATAAAAGTAGTTTCTTACAATATATAAATATGTACTATTTGATGAAAAAAAAAATAGATTAATTTATAATAATATTTATTTTTCAAAATATTTACAAACTTATCTAAATAGTTCATTAAGATAACATTATCTTGGAAGATAACATTTTTATAAAAAAATACAAAACAATGACTATGACTAGAACTCATGAAAGACAAAATAAACATAATATTAAAAAGGTACCATTTAGTATACATTTACATTTACATTAAAAAAAAAAAATTCTAAATTGTCATGGAAATTTGAAAAAGAGGATCTACTTGAGCAATATTCATTCACTTTTATTATTTAAATTTAATCCTTGCTGAACAGATTCGCTACCTAGGACTCCATCTCGACAAACAAATCACTCTGAATCCACATACAAGACTGAAACGTCAAGAAACTGCCTGTGGTTTTTAACTTCTTCAATATTTACCTGAAAAACGTTCAAAGCTCCAGATTAATTACAAAAGACTTATTTACATGACTGTGATTAGACCTATTTGGACGTACGGAGTTGCCCTTTAGGGCTCTACTGAACCATCCGATTCTTCTCGTATCCAATCATTATAATTCAAGATCTTCACAGTCACGAAATAGGGCTTCATGTTCAATCAATCTCTGCTAAAAACCTTTATCTCTGCTAAAAAATTGTCATATTCCTGATTTGGGCATATTATTGTTGTAAACTTCCGTTCGCTCAAGAGATATACTGATTCCTGATGTGCACCTTTTATTGGAAATCGGATCTTCACCAAGTAACAGACCGTTACTGAAATCAATCTTCATAGGGCACCCTTCACTTATCCCATTTAAAAAATCGTTCCATTCGGTAGGCATGGTGATAAGTAGAAACTGAAAGAGCTTCACCGCGATGGAGGTCGATGAAATTTTTGACAAAGAAATCGGCGATTCTCCAATACACGAACGAAAGCCCTTTCCATTTCCGTGATTTCTCTCGTCCTTCCTTTATCAGCCCCAAGGAGAGGAGTTCGGCTTTCATCTCATCATCAATATCTGGACCTTCATCCTGAGTCAGTTCAATTGTTGTCTTTCGGCGAAATCTCCTCACTAGCGCAATGTAAGTAATGATGTACTTCAGCCTGTCGATACACTCACGATTCTTTATGTAAGTATCAAACCAACCATCTGTGATGTATTCAAACACTACGTCCCACCAAGTGAATGGTAGATCCTTGATGTAAATCTCCATTACTGTTCCACACCTGTTAGGGTGACTGCGAATGAATTCGGTTACGAAGAACTCAGTGAACGTCCGGTGGATGAACAGAAAACTACTCCCTTGTTCGTAAACGAGCCCGATTTTCGGCAATTCTATCTTAATATACTCATCTAAATCAAGCTTTCGGTTTAATTCAACAGCTTTGAGCTGTCCGAAAATTTCGACTAGTGCAAGGTGCGTATGGACGTTTTGTACTGCGTCTATGAAGTAATTGTGTTTGTTATCAGAGCTTATGTTTCCTAGAGATTGTTTACTTTTATCTATTTGGTAAATTAGAATTTTCTTCTCAATGAAACGCTTGCACAACTCAATAAAATTCAATTTGCGTGTTCGACTGCTCAATAGCACTGAGTATTGTATATCATCCAACTGTTTTGATTCGTTCATAACACTAACTACATTATCTCTCAAATACTCTGCGGTCAACAGTAGTATCAATGGGTTCATTAATATCGTACAACCAATTTTCCATGTTGTTCGTACAGCTATATCTCTAAGCTTTTTCAGACTTTTTTCGTCCTCCACACCAGCTTCTTTTGCCAAATAATCAACAAAAAATTGTTGTTGTTGCTCATCTGAAAGAGGAACAGTTTGGAGATTGACTGCTTTTGAAATTTCGATTTCACATGTGTTTTCGTTCTTTCTAGAGGTTACAAACAATTTATCAAGTTTCGTTTCCTGTAATGAAACCAGCAGATCCAATACAACGTCCTTATAGTTCGGACATATTTCATCGAATCCATCAAAAATCAGAAACAATCTTATATATCCTTGGAATGCAAGTCTTAATAAATTCTTTTCAAACGGTGTTCCGAGTTTTGTGGCCTCTTGTGAATCTAGTAAAGCGTCGATAAAAAATTTTACTGTATTTTCAATTTGATCACAGCTGTAGCTGCGGTTTCCGTCTCTTCTCGCTACTGTTTCTCTGTTGAATACATCTGCGTAATTGTTCAGATTTATCCTACAGATCCACAAATGAGGTTTTGTTTCTTTTAGATTTCTTAGTACACTGTTAAGTAAAGTGCTCTTGCCTGACCCTGCTTCGTCTATAATAATTATTACTCTATCGGGTATATTCGATAAATCGTTTTCATGGACGGTGTTCGATGTTTTGACATGCATCAAACGTCGTTCTAAATATATATCGCTGAGAACTTTAGTTTCTTCCACAACATTACCGACTCTGATTTCTTTACTCTTTATAAGCCGAACTAAAACCTCACTGTCGATAATACTCTCTAACTTATCTATTGGCTGCTGTTTGCTCTCTGTACTGCCTACCGTGATTAATATTTTCAAACTAATTTTCTCAATATTTCCTTGAAAAGTCACTATATTCTTACACAGGAGTCTTTCTTTACTTTCAGATGTAAGCTGCAAGAATGAAAAACCCTCATCATTTTCTATCCTTGTTTTCAAATCCTCTATTTCTTCTTCAAGTTCTTCAACATCGATCTCTTTCTCAGTTATTAAAATGATCTTTTTATTTTTTGTAGAACAAATTTCAGCCACTTTATTTAAATACCTGAAACTATGTGATAGTTTATCTTTTTTTCTACAGTAAATTATCAACAGCTTATAATTGTTTTCATTTCTCAATGCGCTTTGCAAGTGCCCTCTGGATTCTTTTGAAGAAAACGATTTAAATCGAATGTAGAGAACGATGTTTTTCGAGTTCGTTTCCCAACCACTGATTATTTGACTAAGTTTTAAAGTTTGATGAATTTTTATAAGGCTGAGATAAATGCTCTTTTTGTTTACGATTTGTAACAGATGATCTTCACCTCTTAAGAAATCTTCTATCATTGATAAAAAATTGATCAGATGCTTATCCAAAATAAAAGAGTATATTTTTTCTAATTTATAAGAGATGTCTAATCCTCTTGAAGGCAGAGAGTTTACTTCATCAACCATCTCTTTGGTGAACTTCTCCACGTCCTCTCGATTCAGCCATTTTCCTCTCTTCTGCTTCAGCCAATCTAATAGCCTATCTTGAAATTGAGGAGCTACGAATTGAGGGTCTATGGAGTGGAACATGGTGCCGATTTCTTTTTTAATTATTGTACCTAAATCCTGCTCGTTAGGGAGCTTTGTTGCCAAGATGAAATCTTTTATAAAATCATTAATCTCATCATCAGAGCTGTCTTTTCCAGCTAAGGCTTTGTATATGACGGATTTTCCTTTTGAAGCCAGCTTGTAGCAATTCCCTTTACTCTCTTTTATTATTTCATTAAAACGTTGATTTTCGTAAGGCTTAATGGATACACAATACTTTTCCAAATCATCGAAATCTAAGCCTATATTTGTACAAACGATAAATTTAGTCGAAACTGATGAAAATTCGGGCATTTTTTTGAGTTTACAATAACCGTTGAAGTATTTGCTCAGCGTGAACTGGCTCCCCCAATTGTTGTATTTCTCTTTTAAAAAATCTTTGGAAATTATTTTTTTTTCTTCCAACAGCTGACCGTGTTTGACCTGTACCAAATGGTATTCCCTTACTCCTCCAACGTTGAACATCAGGACAATGTCATCGAAAGGGTTGAGTTTCTTATGTTCCGCGGTCATGTGGAAAGTGAAGCTGTCGTCGTGGATTGTCATAGCTCGAAGGAGACAAAGCATGCACAACTTGAGGTGATAGAGAAACCCATGCCCACTTTCTCTTATCCCTATCCCTTCATGCTCTCCTTCGCCTCTTTCAATATCAGAAATAAAAGAGTTTTCCTCCATTTCGGAGTTCGCTGCAAGGCCCTTTCCTTCATCGCCTCTTACGTTTACTAAACTATCCATTGTTCAAGTTGTAAAACAGTCGACCACCAACTTTTGATTCTTCTTCAACAATCCTAATGTACATTTTTTTGAATGGCGTTCTGAATATCTCCTAAAATAAAAAAATAATTTGTAAAATGGAAAGAAAATAAGACATTTTTAATCCCAGGCAACAAAAATTTAGATTCCCTACATTAATCTTATAATAAATCGTGAGAAAAAGAATGTTAATGTATTTAGTTTAGTTAAAATTATGGATGAATACTTTTATAATGAAAAAACTATTATTGTTAGAATGTATGGTTTTGTTTTAATTTTCTTATCCTTCTTTTGTTTGTTCTATTGGACCTTTCGACGTAGATTTGCAGTCTTAGGTTACTCCGAACTACTGTAAATATCGATATTTTTCTACTGATAATCCGATATTTTTATATCAAAACATTTTCTCACGTTATAAAGCCACACACACACACACACACACAAAAAGTTTAAATCAAATATTAAAATTCGTATTCAATATTGTACACAACGTGAAAAGAAAATAAGACATTTTTAATCCCAGGCAACAAAAATTTAGATTCCCTACATTAATCTTATAATAAATCGTGAGAAAAGGAATATCTAGGAGCAAAACAAAGTACCTAGAAAACGCTAATTCGATTTTGAAAGATATATTGTTAACTTCTAACGTTCTTATTTCAGGCAACTGTAAATAATACTATACCCAAGTATAAAAAACTAAACCCATGAAACTGGTAACTTGCTTCACACCTCATATTAAAGTAGTAAAAATAACAAAATAGAAAACACTAACTCTATGTTGAAGCTGATGTTAACATCTGTTATACCTTATTACATTTAAGAAGACAAAATGAGGCGTGGAATTCCAAAACCAGCTAAGTTCAATTTCCAGATATTTTTCCACTAATATTCAAGCAACCAGACCATCTTTAGGTGAAAGATTTTCTCAAAAAAGTATTTAAATCACATTGAAAACGGCCAGTTTTAAATTCTGATATTTTGTTATTTCATTTCCTAACGTGAGACAGTTTATCAGAAGTTAACAATATTAGTTCCACATTGATTTAATGTTTTCTTTCTTGGTATATAAAGGTATTTTGTGTGGGAGCAGTGGTTGGTTCAATGTTGTTATTTTAATTTTTTTATTACATAAATAGAAACACAATTACTTCAAATGTTTAAAATTTAACAGTAGTTTATTATGAATTGAAAAAATTATAGTTTAAAACAAAACTATGAAAACATGCTTTTTTAACTAAAAAGCTTAGGTTGGTGAACAATATGCAGCAGTTAAAGGTTCGAAGCTAATATCCCTGTGATTTGTTTGCGTTTTTAACACAGTTTATCCAAAATCGACCAACAATTATTTTTATTATTATTTTTTTTTTTTAAATCTCATAGAAGTAGGCAAATTTTTTCTTTAAAAATTCTATCTTGCACAAAAACTAATAATCTACAACTTTTAGTAAGTATATAACATTTTTTTAATGTTCAGATTCAGATGGAAAAGATACTAATTCAGCACCCCAAAAAACGTAATGATCCGTTGAGAATAAAAGTTCAGCAGTTTTTTTTTTCGGCAAATCCTTATTTTACTGGAATGTTACATTGGCGATGGAACTTACTTCATTTTCCATTTAAATTTTTTATTTTTTTTATTTTTCACTTACAGCCTTTTTCATTTACATTCCTCGATTATTCACTACGTGATTTCAAAACTTTATTCCAAAATAAGAAATACTATTGAAGAAAAATATTATTGTATTGACATAATATTAATATAAATATTTAGGGTCTCCTGGTGATGAACTTGGTACATAGGGTATTTATTATGTACCACAAGCAGATGATCTACAAGAAGTATAAAGGCAGAAGGGTGATGGACTATGCTCAAAATGAAGAACCACGAAGGCCTCCTGTTGAAGAAACTGTCCCTCCAGTAGTCCATGAAGATTGAATTTGAGTTCATTAAATATCTAAAGTTGCTGTCTTACATTTGTTTTTTATTTTAATATGCTACATATTTTTTTTTATTTATAGTTCTTAGTTTAGGGTATTAATTTGAAATATAGGGGCGCTAGAGATCATAAAAAAAATATTTATTTAATTAATATGGGGTCAAGTAGGGCACAGTGTAACATCATGATTAGCTCTGCCATTTTTTAATTTGACTATGGTGTCTCTTTATTTGTTTGTCGATCTTATGTGCCGCCATCTTCAACAGCTGTCATTGGATGCCAAATCGAATGATAAACGGAAGAATAATCAAATTCATCTTTTTTTTGTAAACAATTTAGCCAGTGAAGTTTTGTTCTTGTAGGAAAACTAAGGTTTCTGGTGAGAAAGTATATTGTTTTCCCTTTAATACTCATTTATTTGGTGTTTGAATAGTAAACAAAGTTTATTGTGATTCGATTCGATTATTCTTCCATTTAGCCTGCAATTTAACGCCCAATGACAGGTGAACTATAGAAATAATTTTCCATTAAAGCCAATTTCCTGGATTTAAAAAAATAAAAAATAAATAAATAAAATAAAATAAAAGTAGTTTCTTACAATATATAAATATGTACTATTTGATGAAAAAAAACTAGAGTAATTTATAATAATATTTATTTTTCAAAATATTTACAAACTTATCTAAATAGTTCATTAAGATAACATTATCTTGGAAGATTACATTTTTATAAAAAATTATAAAACAAAGACTAGAACTCATGAAAGACATAATAAACATACTATTGAAAAGGAAATATTTAGTATACATTTACATTTAAAAAGAAAAAAAAATTCTAAATTGTCATGGAAATTTAAAAAAAAGAGGATCTTCTCGCATCCAATCATTAAAATTCAAAATCTTTTGAAAAATACTCAATTTTCCTTGCTTTGTTATAAATAAACTTACGTATAAACGTCATAATGTTCCAAATGTTGCTGGTTTAGCCCAAATCAGATACCTATCCTTTCATAGTAAACTCTTCCTACCCTTCCTCTCTTAAACTCTTCCCGTACTAAACACTAAATTCCACTTGTCTCTCAATTCGCCTTTTATTCTACCACTGGTAAACCTCCGAGGCATCCTGGTAAGGATGTACTTCAGCCTGTCGATACCGTCACGATTCTTCATGCAAGTATCAAACCAACCATCTGTGATGTATTCAAACACTACGTCCCACAAAGTGAATGGTAGAGTCTCGATGTAAATCTCCATTACTGTTCCACACCTGTAAGGGTGACTTCGAATGAATTCGGTTACGAAGAACGCAGTAAACGTCCGGTGTATGAACTGAAAGCTACTCCCTTGTTCGTAAACAAGCCCGATTTTCGGCAATTCTATCTTAATATACTCATCTAAATCAAGCTTTCTGTTTAATTCAACAGCTTTGAGCTGTCCGAAAATTTCGACTAGTGCAAGGTGCGTATGGACGTTTTGTACTGCGTCTATGAAGTAATTGTGTTTGTTATCAGAGCTTATGTTTCCTAGAGATTGTTTACTTTTATCTATTTGGTAAATTAGAATTTTCTTCTCAATGAAACGCTTGCACAACTCAATAAAATTCAATTTGCGTGTTCGACTGCTCAATAGCACTGAGTATTGTATATCATCCAACTGTTTTGATTCGTTCATAACACTAACTACATTATCCCTCCAATAATCTGCGGTCAACAGTAGTATCAATGGGTTCATTAATATCGTATAACCAATTTTCCATGTTGTTCGTACAGCTATATCTCTAAGCTTTTTCAAACTTTTTTCGTCCTCCACACCAGCTTCTTTTGCCAAATAATCAACAAAAAATTGTTGTTGTTGCTCATCTGAAAGAGGAACAGTTTGGAGATTGACTGCTTTTGAAATTTCGATTTCACATGTGTTTTCGTTCTTTCTAGAGGTTACAAACAATTTATCAAGTTTCGTTTCCTGTAATGAAACCAGCAGATCCAATACAACGTCCTTATAGTTCGGACATATTTCATCGAATCCATCAAAAATCAGAAACAATCTTATATATCCTTGGAATGCAAGTCTTAATAAATTCTTTTCAAACGGTGTTCCGAGTTTTGTGGCCTCTTGTGAATCTAGTAAAGCGTCGATAAAAAATTTTACTGTATTTTCAATTTGATCACAGCTGTAGCTGCGGTTTCCGTCTCTTCTCGCTACTGTTTCTCTGTTGAATACATCTGCGTAATTGTTCAGATTTATCCTACAGATCCACAAATGAGGTTTTGTTTCTTTTAGATTTCTTAGTACACTGTTAAGTAAAGTGCTCTTGCCTGACCCTGCTTCGTCTATAATAATTATTACTCTATCGGGTATATTCGATAAATCGTTTTCATGGACGGTGTTCGATGTTTTGACATGCATCAAACGTCGTTCTAATATATATCGCTGAGAACTTTAGTTTCTTCCACAACATTACCGACTCTGATTTCTTTACTCTTTATAAGCCGAACTAAAACCTCACTGTCGATAATACTCTCTAACTTATCTATTGGCTGCTGTTTGCTCTCTGTACTGCCTACCGTGATTAATATTTTCAAACTAATTTTCTCAATATTTCCTTGAAAAGTCACTATATTCTTACACAGGAGTCTTTCTTTACTTTCAGATGTAAGCTGCAAGAATGAAAAACCCTCATCATTTTCTATCCTTGTTTTCAAATCCTCTATTTCTTCTTCAAGTTCTTCAACATCGATCTCTTTCTCAGTTATTAAAATGATCTTTTTATTTTTTGTAGAACAAATTTCAGCCACTTTATTTAAATACCTGAAACTATGTGATAGTTTATCTTTTTTTCTCTACAGTAAATTATCAACAGCTTATAATTGTTTTCATTTCTCAATGCGCTTTGCAAGTGCCCTCTGGATTCTTTTGAAGAAAACGATTTAAATCGAATGTAGAGAACGATGTTTTTCGAGTTCGTTTCCCAACCACTGATTATTTGACTAAGTTTTAAAGTTTGATGAATTTTTATAAGGCTGAGATAAATGCTCTTTTTGTTTACGATTTGTAACAGATGATCTTCACCTCTTAAGAAATCTTCTATCATTGATAAAAAATTGATCAGATGCTTATCCAAAATAAAAGAGTATATTTTTTCTAATTTATAAGAGATGTCTAATCCTCTTGAAGGCAGAGAGTTTACTTCATCAACCATCTCTTTGGTGAACTTCTCCACGTCCTCTCGATTCAGCCATTTTCCTCTCTTCTGCTTCAGCCAATCTAATAGCCTATCTTGAAATTGAGGAGCTACGAATTGAGGGTCTATGGAGTGGAACATGGTGCCGATTTCTTTTTTAATTATTGTACCTAAATCCTGCTCGTTAGGGAGCTTTGTTGCCAAGATGAAATCTTTTATAAAATCATTAATCTCATCATCAGAGCTGTCTTTTCCAGCTAAGGCTTTGTATATGACGGATTTTCCTTTTGAAGCCAGCTTGTAGCAATTCCCTTTACTCTCTTTTATTATTTCATTAAAACGTTGATTTTCGTAAGGCTTAATGGATACACAATACTTTTCCAAATCATCGAAATCTAAGCCTATATTTGTACAAACGATAAATTTAGTCGAAACTGATGAAAATTCGGGCATTTTTTTGAGTTTACAATAACCGTTGAAGTATTTGCTCAGCGTGAACTGGCTCCCCCAATTGTTGTATTTCTCTTTTAAAAAATCTTTGGAAATTATTTTTTTTTTTTCCAACAGCTGACCGTGTTTGACCTGTACCAAATGGTATTCCCTTACTCCTCCAACGTTGAACATCAGGACAATGTCATCGAAAGGGTTGAGTTTCTTATGTTCCGCGGTCATGTGGAAAGTGAAGCTGTCGTCGTGGATTGTCATAGCTCGAAGGAGACAAAGCATGCACAACTTGAGGTGATAGAGAAACCCATGCCCACTTTCTCTTATCCCTATCCCTTCATGCTCTCCTTCGCCTCTTTCAATATCAGAAATAAAAGTTTTTTCCTCCATTTCGGAGTTCGCTGCAAGGCCCTTTCCTTCATCGCCTCTTACGTTTACTAAACTATCCATTGTTCAAGTTGTAAAACAGTCGACCACCAACTTTTGATTCTTCTTCAACAATCCTAATGTACATTTTTTTCAATGGCGTTCTGAATATCTCCTAAAATAAAAAAATAATTTGTAAAATGGAAAGAAAATAAGACATTTTTAATCCCAGGCAACAAAAATTTAGATTCCCTACATTAATCTTATAATAAATCGTGAGAAAAGGAATGTTAATGTATTTAGTTTAGTTAAAATTATGGATGAATACTTTTATAATGAAAAAACTATTATTGTTAGAATGTATGGTTTTGTTTTAATTTTCTTATCCTTCTTTTGTTTGTTCTATTGGACCTTTCGACGTAGATTTGCAGTCTTAGGTTACTCCGAACTACTGTAAATATCGATATGTTTTTTTCTACTGATAATCCGATATTTTTATATCAAAACATTTTCTTACGTTATATTATCCAAAATCGACCAACAATTATTTTTATTATTATTTTTTTTTTAAATCTCATAGAAATAGGCAAATTTTTACTTTGGAAATTCTATCTTGCACAAGAACTAATAATCTACAACTTTTAGTAAGTATATAACATTTTTTTTAATGTTCAGATTCAGATGGAAAAGATACTAATTCAGCACCCCAAAAAACGTAATGATCCGTTGAGAATAAAAGTTCAGCAGTTTTTTTTTTTTTCGGCAAATCCTTATTTTACTGGAATGTTACATTGGCGATGGAACTTACTTCATTTTCCATTTAAATTTTTTATTTTTTTTTATTTTCACTTACAGCCTTTTTCATTTACATTCCTCGATTATTCACTATGTGATTTCAAAACTTTATTCCAAAATAAGAAATACTATTGAAGAAAAATATTATTGTATTGACATAATATTAATATAAATATTTAGGGTCTCCTGGTGATGAACTTGGTACATGGGGTATTTATTATGTACCACAAGCAGATGATCTACAAGAAGTATAAAGGCAGAAGGGTGATGGACTATGCTCAAAATGAAGAACCACGAAGGCCTCCTGTTGAAGAAACTGTCCCTCCAGTAGTCCATGAAGATTGAATTTGAGTTCATTAAAAATATCTAAAGTTGCTGTCTTACATTTGTTTTTTATTTTAATATGCTACATATTTTTTTTTATTTATAGTTCTTAGTTTAGGGTATTAATTTGAAATATAGGGGCGCTAGAGATCATAAAAAAAATATTTATTTAATTAATATGGGGTCAAGTAGGGCACAGTGTAACATCATGATTAGCTCTGCCATTTTTTAATTTGACTATGGTGTCTCTTTATTTGTTTGTCGATCTCATGTGCCGCCATCTTCAACAGCTGTCATTGGATGCCAAATCGAATGATAAACGGAAGAATAATCAAATTCATCTTTTTTTTGTAAACAATTTAGCCAGTGAAGTTTTGTTCTTGTAGGAAAACTAAGGTTTCTGGTGAGAAAGTATATTGTTTTCCCTTTAATACTCATTTATTTGGTGTTTGAATAGTAAACAAAGTTTATTGTGATTCGATTCGATTATTCTTCCATTTAGCCTGCAATTTAACGCCCAATGACAGGTGAACTATAGAAATAATTTCCATTAAAGCCAATTTCCTGGATTTAAAAAAATAAAAAATAAATAAATAAAATAAAATAAAAGTAGTTTCTTACAATATATAAATATGTACTATTTGATGAAAAAAAACTAGAGTAATTTATAATAATATTTATTTTTCAAATATTTACAAACTTATCTAAATAGTTCATTAAGATAAACTTATCTTGGAAGATTACATTTTTATAAAAAATTATAAAACAAAGACTAGAACTCATGAAAGACATAATAAACATACTATTGAAAAGGAAATATTAAGTATACATTTACATTTAAAAAGAAAAAAAAAATTCTAAATTGTCATGGAAATTTAAAAAAAAGAGGATCTTCTCGCATCCAATCATTAAAATTCAAATCTTTGAAAAATACTCAATTTTCCTTGCTTTGTTATAAATAAACTTACGTATAAACGTCATAATGTTCCAAATGTTGCTGGTTTAGCCCAAATCAGATACCTATCCTTTCATAGTAAACTCTTCCTACCCTTCCTCTCTTAAACTCTTCCCGTACTAAACACTAAATTCCACTTGTCTCTCAATTCGCCTTTTATTCTACCACTGGTAAACCTCCGAGGCATCCTGGTAAGGATGTACTTCAGCCTGTCGATACCGTCACGATTCTTCATGCAAGTATCAAACCAACCATCTGTGATGTATTCAAACACTACGTCCCACAAAGTGAATGGTAGAGTCTCGATGTAAATCTCCATTACTGTTCCACACCTGTAAGGGTGACTTCGAATGAATTCGGTTACGAAGAACGCAGTAAACGTCCGGTGTATGAACTGAAAGCTACTCCCTTGTTCGTAAACAAGCCCGATTTTCGGCAATTCTATCTTAATATACTCATCTAAATCAAGCTTTCTGTTTAATTCAACAGCTTTGAGCTGTCCGAAAATTTCGACTAGTGCAAGGTGCGTATGGACGTTTTGTACTGCGTCTATGAAGTAATTGTGTTTGTTATCAGAGCTTATGTTTCCTAGAGATTGTTTACTTTTATCTATTTGGTAAATTAGAATTTTCTTCTCAATGAAACGCTTTGCACAACTCAATAAAATTCAATTTGCGTGTTCGACTGCTCAATAGCACTGAGTATTGTATATCATCCAACTGTTTTGATTCGTTCATAACACTAACTACATTATCCCTCCAATAATCTGCGGTCAACAGTAGTATCAATGGGTTCATTAATATCGTATAACCAATTTTCCATGTTGTTCGTACAGCTATATCTCTAAGATTTTTCAGACTTTTTTCGTCCTCCACACCAGCTTCTTTTGCCAAATAATCAACAAAAAATTGTTGTTGTTGCTCATCTGAAAGAGGAACAGTTTGGAGATTGACTGCTTTTGAAATTTCGATTTCACATGTGTTTTCGTTCTTTCTAGAGGTTACAAACAATTTATCAAGTTTCGTTTCCTGTAATGAAACCAGCAGATCCAATACAACGTCCTTATAGTTCGGACATATTTCATCGAATCCATCAAAAATCAGAAACAATCTTATATATCCTTGGAATGCAAGTCTTAATAAATTCTTTTCAAACGGTGTTCCGAGTTTTGTGGCCTCTTGTGAATCTAGTAAAGCGTCGATAAAAAATTTTACTGTATTTTCAATTTGATCACAGCTGTAGCTGCGGTTTCCGTCTCTTCTCGCTACAGTTTCTCTGTTGAATACATCTGCGTAATTGTTCAGATTTATCCTACAGATCCACAAATGAGGTTTTGTTTCTTTTAGATTTCTTAGTACACTGTTAAGTAAAGTGCTCTTGCCTGACCCTGCTTCGTCTATAATAATTATTTACTCTATCGGGTATATTCGATAAATCGTTTTCATGGACGGTGTTCGATGTTTTGACATGCATCAAACGTCGTTCTAAATATATATCGCTGAGAACTTTAGTTTCTTCCACAACATTACCGACTCTGATTTCTTTACTCTTTATAAGCCGAACTAAAACCTCACTGTCGATAATACTCTCTAACTTATCTATTGGCTGCTGTTTGCTCTCTGTACTGCCTACCGTGATTAATTTCAAACTAATTTTCTCAATATTTCCTTGAAAAGTCACTATATTCTTACACAGGAGTCTTTCTTTACTTTCAGATGTAAGCTGCAAGAATGAAAAACCCTCATCATTTTCTATCCTTGTTTTCAAATCCTCTATTTCTTCTTCAAGTTCTTCAACATCGATCTCTTTCTCAGTTATTAAAATGATCTTTTTTATTTTTTGTAGAACAAATTTCAGCCACTTTATTAAATACCTGAAACTATGTGATAGTTTATCTTTTTTTCTACAGTAAATTATCAATAGCTTATAATTGTTTTCATTTCTCAATGCGCTTTGCAAGTGCCCTCTGGATTCTTTTGAAGAATACGATTTAAATCGAATGTAGAGAACGACGTTTTTCGAGTTCGTTTCCCAACCACTGATTATTTGACTAAGTTTTAAAGTTTGATGAATTTTTATAAGGCTGAGATAAATGCTCTTTTTGTTTACGATTTGTAACAGATGATCTTCACCTCTTAAGA
>RCWM02001421.1:0-29136 GCA_003667255.2 Euschistus heros
AATTTTGTCCACCCTCACTTTATGTTTGAAGCACTGTGCGCCTGTTTGAAAACTATCTTAATACGTTAGCGATTAAGACACTGAGACTCACCGTAGCACTGACAAATGTTAAATTAAATATTGTTTCTTGATTTTTCTTTGATACTTGCCAGAAAATAACAAACAGAACTTAACATAAAATAATGTTTCTATTGTTCAAATTGAGAAGAAAAAAAAAAATGAAAAAATAGAGCACCATAACACTTATGAGAGGTGAAAATACAGAGGAGATGTTAGCAGGTTGCCATATCTGGCCATACTAAGATGTATGTAAAGGGAAAGGATATTATTATAGAATATAATTATGGTTATAAAAAATAAAGAACATTGAATGAATAAAATAATGGATAAAGGAGTAATTGTTTTTTAATCAGATTAACCACCTGGGCATATGTAAATAAAATGTGAAGTTTATCATTGTGTAAACACAATGCACGACGTGGTTTGGAGTGGGTTTAATTATATTCAGAAATACGTCATTATAATTTTGTAAAAGAAGCAAGGATAAATTGTTTTCGCATCAACTCATTATATCATATTCTTCGCTCATTTTCCTATTTTTACAGTTATGCCTCTTTTGTTGGTAAAAGAAATCTTTGTCTTAAACCTCACATCTTAACATTCCGTCACTCGTCATGTTACTGGTGCCCCGAAACATTCAGGACATGATTAACATCTCTCTTTTTTAAACTTTATGGATAAGTTTATTGGTGACAAAGTAAGGAGCATTGCGGGGTTTTTCGATTGTAAGATTGGTTACATGATTTGTATGATGTATATTAATGTAAATGTATATTAATGGTCTGAATGTATTAAATTAGAATAACAGGTGTTGAGATTTAGAACGTCTACATTTAGACCAATAATATACATTTACATTAATTTACATCATACAAATCATGTAACCAATCTTACAATCGAAAAACCCGCAATGCTCCTTACTTTGTCACCAATAAACTTATCCATAAAGATATTAATATTCCATATGTTGCTAATTTAGCCCAAACCAGATACCTATCCTTTCATAGTAAGCTCCATAACCTCTAAAATCCACTAGCATTTTAATTTGCTTTCCACTATATACCCAATAATCCTCCGAAGCGTCTGCAAAGAAGATAGCCCAAAGACCTTCGAGCGTAAAAGTTTTATTAAAGTGCTACTGATGAGTAGTTCTGTTCGAGTATCGACATGTTATTCTAATAACTATCAACACAGTTAGTTGATGTATGTATACAGTTGTAAACATCAACAAACGGATGAAAGTATATATATTGAATCCTTTCTCACTGAAAAATAAATGATGTGATGAAGAAGTAAAAGGAAAAATAACGGCAGCTAATGGTTGTTTCTAATTGCTGAAAAGGGTGGTTAAATTTAAAGAGGGAGACGAAATTGACATAATTCTAAACCACATTCAGGCGTACTGTCACATACGTAATTAAAACATTGTTGCTCACCAAAAATGTGAAAAAATACTTGTAAAAGAAAGATCCTACGTACCATCTTTGGCCCTTCGTAAAGAATGTTGGTAGGTACTTAATAAGGAAAAATGAAGAGTTGAGATAACTGTACTAGGAGCAGGATTTGGTAGGATAGATAAAGAGAGGGAGGATGCGATGGTTGGGACACATTGTGAGGAAGGAGGAAACAACAATCCCAAGGAAATTATTGGAGGGGAACCCGGGAAGGAAAGATATGGTTGGAAAGGGCAGAGGACATCAGGAGCCTGGACGTTGGAGGATGAAGACGAGTTGCTTAGTACAGTAGTACTACTAAATTAGAATTATGGATGTAGTATGAAAAAAATTTTCTAATCATGATTTGATTATGGTTATTTAGTTTGCAGTGCTCTTAATTTTAAAGCGAGTTAACTAAGAACTAGTTGGTTAAAAAGTTATTAGATTAGTATATATATTTTTTATTGTTACGTCCCAGTCTTTTACATCTTTTTATAACTTTCATTTATATAAATTGGATAACTATTGTTAACTATGGTTTGTTTTTCAAAAGAGGAAAACCTCTTAAATTATAACTTGGCATCGTGAAAAGAACTAAAGCGTCAGAGCTGTTATAATGCAGGCCGCAAATTATGACGCAGTTTGGCAACGTGAGATAAAGTGACTCACCATTGGGAACTGGCTGGCACCCTCACTTGTTAGATATTTGTATATTTCACTTGTTATCTCACGATATATTATTTTACGTAAGTAAATTACGTATTTATAGTTTTGGTTATTTAATTTTATAACACAACACCTTTCCCTTCGATTTACTGTTCTCCTCAGTGGGTCAACTATACAACTATACATCTCTCCCTTATGTGCCGATTCGAATCTTTTTACGTACTCTGTGCTATTAGTCTTAATTAAAAATGATGTGATTTTTTATAAATGGTCTAACGGGTTGAGCATATGAAAACTGGGCTCTTAAATAATGATGGCTATGCTTTAGGATCTATTGGATTCTTGTAAATCTACTGCGTAACCAATTCTATTGTATTTAGTGGCACTTAGGTGATAAATAATTAATAATGTTGGTGAATATATTTTATTTAATTATTATGATTTAAAAATATAAAAGTATGGATTCATATTATACTTAATCTGGGTCAGCACTCAAATAACATTATACTCATACATTATAGGTTGGAAACGGCTAACAATCATATAAACATTTTTGTATGTGCTAACCACTAATTGATTTAACAGTTTATTCGAAATAAACACTACTAATAAAATTTATTAATAATAAAAAGTTATTTAAAATGCTGAAAGAAGTAACTTTAGCAGATCTTATGATTCTAATAAAATAAGTGCAGAAAGAGCAATTTTATAAAGATTTCGCTAGTATAAAGAGGAAAGTAGATGACATGGAAAAAAAGATAAATAGATTGGAAGAAAAAAAAAATGAATTTAGTAAATACACTAGGAGAAACAATTTACATTATATAATTTGGATAAATATGAAAAAGGAGGAGAGATATCATTAATAGAAAAAATAACCATTTTTTTTCAAGAAAAATGGAAATAAGTGTAAACCTTAAAGCAATTGACTCTGTAAAACGTTTGGGATGAAATGAAAAATGCTCGATATTGGTCAAGTTTACGTCGAATCAGATAAAAATAAATATTCCAAAATCGGCTAAAAAATTGAAGGGTAGCAATAATGGCATATCTGAGGACTTCTCGGAAGACATTAGAAAAATAAGAAGGCAGCTTCATACTATTTATGAAAGAAGCAAAGGGAAATAATATTAAATCATTTATTAAATATGACAAACTGGTTATTGGTGATGAAATTCGAACCCTAGAAGAACTGGAAATAAAAACAGCAGCCAGGAAACATGAAAAATTAGGATACGAAGAAGAAAGTAGTAGTTCCTAAGAAGAAGAAAAAGGAGAAGATGAGGCAAATGGAGATCTGACAAATGGAAAAATGTATGAATGGGTAAAAGGGAATATGAAAGGATCGCTAAAAAAAATGAATAAAAAAAAATAAATAAATAAAAACAGAAACAGATGTAGAAAGGCAAGACAATAGCAGACAACTCGCAATAAAAGGAGATAGGAAGGAAGTTATTTTAAGGACGTTAAATTACAACATCCATGGCTTGAAAAAAAACTATGGAAAGGTAAATATTATGACTAAGCACAAAAAATTATTTTTAAAAAAACTTTTAAAATTCCATTAAACTCACCAGACTCTGTTCTCTAATTGGAAACAAATCTCTTCCTAATTTTTATATATACTCTTAAAATGCACTATAATTATTTTCTTAAGATTTTTAATTTACTGGATCACCGTTACCCTAAGCAGAAAATATTTAGGAAATAATGAAAAAGTATAATGCGGAAGATACTTTTTATATTAGAAATTTTCAAAATTGGGGAATTGTATTTGAAAAAAAGAGAAAGGTGTTAATACTAAATTTCAAGTCAGAACAAGTTTTGAAGGCTATAACATCCACTTCCTCTGTTTTATGCAATAACTGGAATCAAAACCCTACCTGCAATAGTTATTATGACCTATCTTGAGGGAATTTTGAGTAAAATTTCTGGAAAAAAGTTCCTGAATGAAGCTAAGGCATTGAATATTTTAAATGATAAAAGTTGGCTGTATTTATCAAATTATTGTCAAGTAGCATGGAAGTACGGTTTAGGTTTAGTTCAAAAATTTAATTATAGTTAAATGTCGAAAATTGTTATAAGTAAAACTTTTTTTTTTTTCTGTTTTCATGGTTTTGTATTTTGTTAACCTAACGAAAATATGTTAATTTATTTTTTAATGATTTATATTATAAATATGTAAGTTTTCTTAATTCATTATATACTATGCCGTAAAGGTCAAACTCCTCAAATGGCAAATGCCAAGAGTAGTCTTTATTGTTTATTACTGTTTATTATTGAAGTATTAATAGTATGAGTACATGTATGTATATATTATTTTGTTCAATAAAGACATTATTATACGCTTATTAGAGGCTATTGATACTATGAGGTACTTACCTTTAGTGTTAAGGTCTAAGTTGGCATCGCAAGGCACGTCACTACCTAGTTTCTCATCTACCATCACGCTCCTTGTCCCTTCGGCTTCTTCCTTCATCACAAACCTTCCGAAAGACCTCTTCTTATTTCCGGGACAAATCTTAAATAGGGGCATATCCCCTCCTTATGGTCTAGCTCATCAGAAATTCATTTCAGAATATTTTTTGTTAAATAACATTTGTCGCTAGGACCTACTGTTTAGGAGCTATATTAGTTTGAATGAAATAAGTCACATTTTGTCTACATTTTTTTTTTTTTAAGTTTAGCTCTAACTTTTTTGGTGTTGCTCAGATCGAAAATATGAAGACTGTTTCAGAAAAAGTATATAATAAAGCTTAGTTCAATTTGTTTTCGGAACAACTTCGAACAACTCTATACCAAATTTCCTTCATATTTCCACTCTCCCTCCTGGAATAAGACATGCTTCTTCCTTAAGCTCATTTAAAACACTCCTTTTCCAATATCTCCTCACATCCTAGTCAGACGTCTGCCAATATGTGTAATATTTAACATTTCTCTCTCCCTCTCATGACGCTACAACCCGGAGACGGGTCCTGGCCTCCATCTACAGCCTCCGCCAATCGTCACGGTCTTGGGCAGCTGCGATCTTCCGTTCCTGACCCCGAGGAATTCATTTGCATCAGCCACCACTCCGTCGGCCTATCTCAGTTTCGGCCTTTCTCTTCTTCTGGCTCTATGGAAAGGCTCAGTTAGTATTTTCTTAGGCATTTTACCCTCCATTCGCGCCAAGTGTCCGGCCTACAGCAACCTGCCCAGTTTAATGACCTGGACGATGTTTAATTCATTAAAGTTATTATAAACCTCTTGATTTTTAAGTCTTCTCCATACGCCATTTTCACTTAGTCCACGCAGGATCTTTCTTTCAAAATTCAGGAGGTCCTGTTCACTTGTGTTTGTCAGAGTTCAGGTTTCTGAACCATACACCAGAAAAGGACAAATTGTAGTTTTAAAAAGGTTTTGTCTGTCTTGAGAATGTATGTACAATTATAAGTTTTTGTAGGCCAAAATAGCATCGGTTAGCAGATATTATTCTTCTTTTTACCTCAGCCCCACCGTCATTATCCTGCGATACCATTGACCCCAGGTATACGAATTTAACATTTAACATTTAATTTGGTCAAATTCATTAAATCCAATACCAATGCATTAGTTAATAACTTTACTTTAATACTGTGGCACTTGTGCATAGTGGGCTAAGCGCAAAAATTGTGATTTTAGGAAAACTGAATTGAATGTTTGGGATTTTTTCCAAAATCGCCCAGTTAAAAAAATCAAATTTGTGGGGCTTAAACTCTTGACAGTACATTTCTATATATGTTGGTAAGGTATGTTTCAGTTCTTGCCAATATTCTAATATTTAATACTAATCGTTCCAAAAAAATCGAACTCTTAGCCCGCATTACATTAATCGAATTTGTGTGAAATGGGCTAAGTGAATAATGTTAACGTGTTTGACCTCTAAAAGGCAAGTGCTTAACTAATTTTCAGAGTTTAAAAAAATTAGGTATACATTAAATAATATTTTTTCTTTTTAAAAAAAATGTTTATGTCATTTTTTATATTTTTTTTTTACATAAATGAAAATAATATAAAATAAAATAACATACACATTCTGCTTAGATGTAGATTTCAGCTCTTCATAAAATCGTCTAAATGCTGGACTTATGTAGGGAAGTAGATCTAACAGATCTTTCTTATTTTCTGCCGCTATCTGAAGTTATTCAACATATCTGATTGGTGGCTCTAATATTTGTAGCCTGCCCTTTTTCAAAAAACTTACAGTTTTAAAATTAACATTTATATCGAGAGTCGACTTGTAGTAGAGAACACCGCTGTTATCTTTATTATAGTTAAGCCATCTTACCTTCCCCCAATGCATAGTGCCCTTTTCATTATCATTCTTTCCAATAACTAAGGTGGTTTTTAAAAGGGACGATAAATTGTAAAAGTTGGAACTCTCCATCTCTATTACAATAAATTTCTTTTTCTTTCCAATGTCCCGCATTAATTGAGCCCAATCATGGGGATGTTCAATAGGGCCTTTAAAAGTTTTTGGTGAACTTGACTCGCTTTTCACAAGTATAAGTACCAGATTGGTGTATCAGCCCACGATTCACAAAGGAATATCCTTCATTGCAACTGACGTAACACTTAGCCCGTTAGATACGAGAAAAGAGAAAATTTGGCTTTGCCCTCTGTGCACAGGTGCCACAGAATACAATAATACTAATTACAATAAAGTACAATAATGGTACATAATCACTTCTTTTATATAAATTCGAATGTGTTCTTACTTCAATCGTTATCTTTTTACTTGACAATTCATATGTATATATTTGTGTATAAATGTATATAAATGAATATATGCAGTGTTTATAAATATATTTCGCGGTATCTGTAAATATATTCTCTAATCAATGTACATACATATAGTTTCTTTTCTGTATATATAGTTTCTTATTTTCTCATGGTTATTTTTATTTTACTTTTTTCTCCTTCTTTTTTACGTATATTTACTGAAAGCTCTTTAAACAATTTCAGTTACTATTAACCGTATTTACATGGCTCATGTTATTAATAGCTTTGTATTAAATTATACAAACCATAAAATTTTTAGGATTGATGAATTAATTGCCACTTCTATTGGGATTATTTTATTATAAAACTAGTTTCGAATGCTAAACATTCATCTTCAGTTCTAAAACATACAAACAAATATTTTTTTAAAAAACATTATGTGAATCATGGATGTGTTGAAAAAAAAAAAATTGTATGTTTTAGAACTAAAAATGAATTTTTAGCATTCAAAACTAGTTTTTTAATAAAATAATCCCAATAGAAGCGGCAATTAATTCATCAATCCTAATTGTATTGATACTCCTCTACCATCATGCGTACCTCAAGTGATCTAGAAATCACTATAAAAAATTATAGGTAGTACTTTAAAATGAAATGAAAAATAATCTTTATTCTGGGACATATTGTCTCCTATGAATAACAAACATGCATAATAAGTTTGTTTAATAGTCTGGCTATCTTAGTTTCAAACAAATTTAATAATATATATAAAAGATGATATATGTATGTACAATTAAAAAAAGAACTTTGTGATAAATATAGACGTAAGAAAAGAAGAGAGAAAAAAATAAGGGAAAAAAAAAAATTAATAACACTATGCTAATATAATAATTACAATGGGTTCAGGAGAAAGAAAGAAATATAAAAAAATAAATCAATGAAATATAATATATATAGTGAATTGGAAGGGAAAGATACATAAAAGAAAAAAATAAGAACTATTTGAATTTTAATGAGACAAAATATTTACAAATCCCTAAAAACATATATTTACACATCTACTTCCTATCCTGTTATATTATTTACCTATATGAGAAAAAAAAACAATTTTTTTAGGGAGACAAATGATTAAAATTAACAAAGTTACAAAAAATGGAATAATTATTAAAATCATTCATTGGTATCGGATTTGCTTTACTTTATACTATTATATACTACTAGGTAGTACTTTATATGTAGTATTCTAACACCTAGTACATTTTTGTTATTCTCAGGTGACAATAAGTCCCAGAATAAAGAATAAAGGGAAAAAAAGGAAAGAATATTATAGATAAACATATCCGTGATCTATTTTTCCACACGGTAAAAATTGAGTTATTTTTTAAATGGAGGCTTGATAAATTAGATATGAGTATAATTAAAGTTATGATGTATGATGGTGGTTTGCTGATAAGTTCATATTTTAATATAATACCGAAGTTGTTAGGCATAATAAATAAATATTGTTTCGTTGATTTCATCAAAAATCGTGAGGCTAGTTAATAGAGGCGATTAACAAATGGAATAAATTTTAAAATTGTAGTTTATCCTCTGGGATGGGGAATAAATCAGAGTAACCATACCTCTAAAAAGCAATGAAAACACATAAATAAATCCAAAGGAGGTACCAAACGAGAAAAAAGTTTTTTTTTGGTTGGAGTTAGGGTGGAGTCATCATGTTTTCACCAATTTGTATATTCCTTAAATGTTAAGTTCAGTATTAATTATTTTTAAATATATGATGTAATGGTCTTTTTAATATTAACTTAAATATTACTTGTACATTGTTAAATATACGCTGAACATATGGCGATATTTCATGTGTTATGTAAAGGATCAGAGTGTGTTCAGTGCAGGTGAAGTTATTAATTCGCCCAGTTATTGAGGGTGTTGTCAGCATCGCTGATAAACATTGCAGACGCAACTCGTTTCATGGAAGCGAAGCGATAAATATAGAATTATTTCTGATTGGCGGCTGAGAGGCGAACTGGGTGAAGTGGAGGTGGAAGGGGAATCCCCACTCAGAAATTTGCTCAGTAGCTCCTAGGATATGAGTGGGTTATGTTTGTTGTACTAAGTTCGTCACCTTAGTCTGTTCGTGTCAATCTTTTGCCATAATCTGAGTTAATATAGCTTCGATACCTCTGGATTCTGGGTTGGATAACCGCATTGTTTGTTGCCTGACTCATCACTTCTGTAAGTATATCCTAACTGTTTTCAATACCAAACGTGTGTCGATAAGATTTCATGTCATGTTACAGTTGTGGCAGTAACGTACTTTAAAAAGTTAATATGCTGTAATTTATATCAAAACAGTAAATATATACTATTTGTCTTGTAAACTTTCTATTCATTTTTTTTTATATAGATATTATCGCACTATTGTTTTATATTTCTGTTTATCAACTTTTTGACAAGAGATTTTTTTTTCTTCCACCGTTTCAGTTAGCCGACCTTGCGATCCTACCAAACCGGTCTTCAAATAATGTTTTCAAACTAATTATAAGACGTGACATTAATGCCTTGCTTATGAAGGAGGAATATTTTTTAATATTAATGCTTACGGTAGTAACAGGTATGTTTCTCTAACAATGAGCACACATACTTGCATTAATTTTTGTGTTACCCTTTTTGTTTATATGATTGACAACAAAATAAATTTTTATCGCACTTATTCAAGAATCTTGAAATATCCTATATAAATCTTATCTGATTATACAAATATATCTAATATACTTCATAAGATAACTAAATAACATTGTTTTGTATTTACTAAGAACAAATTGGAAAAAAAATAAAAATAGATAATTACATATATATAGCCAATTAGTACAAGCAATTTGGCAAAACATCATGATTATACTTCCATCCATTCAAAACAATCAGCGTAGGAGAAATAGCTTTGGTATATGAGAATTCGTTGTGACAAGATAAACAGATAAAATTGAGGCACTTTATTGTTTCCTGTGTTTAGGCATAGCTAAATAAGCTCCAACTACACGTTCTTTTACGTTTTTCATTTGAATAGAATTTTTTTAAATGTGACGTCTGTAAATTTTGTTTGCTGCAGCAGATTTCACTGCCGCCTGTGCGGGAGAAGCCCGGTTGTTGATTTAAAGACAGTAGCAACTTCAAGTGAAGTAAGCAAATTGCAACTCCTAGGCCATGGTTCAATCCCGGCTCCCGCGAAATATTTATCATATATTTCAATAATCGTTGTTCAATTTGATCTCTGAATTGAACCCGTGGTTTAACTAAATCAGACATCTATTTAGATTACCCCTTCACGCGCCCAGAACACTGTTTTATTGATTCTGACCTTGTTCTGATTTATTTCGATGTTTAAGTCGCTACCTTTCGGGGGGGGGGGGTATTCTCTTCTATTTACACACAAACTCTTAATCAATATTCATACTAATGTTAACTTCTATGATACCGTCATATAATAAAATGAAACTTATAAGAATTATAATTATAAGAAAATAATAATTATTATTAATTTAATTAATTATTATTACAATAATTATTATGAAACCAATACTAAGAAACCAACTATAAGAAAATAATTATATGGAAATAAGCAATATCTTTCGTTTTTTTAAAAACTTTTTATTGATATTTACAACTACTAAATTAGAGGAAGATGATAACAATGACATGTCATGAACTACTCAGTAGTATCACTTTAATAAAAGTTCTACATCACAAAGCCTCTTGGTGATGTTTTCAGACGGTTTGGAGGATTATCGGGAATTAAATGTTACGCGAATTGGGAGACTTGCGGATTCTATTGTGTATGGAGTTTACTATAAAAGGATAGGTATCTGGTTTGGGGCAAATCACCAACTTATGAGGCATAGAGTCATCGTTCGTGTCGTCACCAGTGTGGTTCGGTGGCCCAGAAGAAGACCTGCAGGGCAGGTCGAAACGTTGGCACGTATTAAAGTATTTCTACTTTGACGCGGTGTCCCTCTTAGACTCTATCCCTGATCATCTTCTTCTCCATTGAGTTGGATACGTTAACTTGTGACATAATAAGGAGCATTGTGAATTTTAAGAAGGATTCTGTATTGTAAGAATTTGATACGAAAAGAAAAGTTTTCTGGATCTTATAGTTAATTAATTACAGTGATGTAAATAAGTCTTTTGTAGTTTATAGGGATTTTTGAACACTTTCCTAGTAAATGTTAGAGTAGTCGGAAAGGACGAGCATTTTCTCATTTTTTAACCCTGATATCAATAAAATATGAAAATATAAAACACTAAATCAAAGTTGAGTTAATGTTGCAGTAAATCAGAATTAATATAAAACTAAAACACAGGCCATCTTAACTTCTGATAAACTTTCTCACTTTTTTTTTTATCTAAGAGTTTTATTAAATTAATACATGTTTCACGCTAGAGCACTAAGTCAGTCACACATCTCCACGATAACACGTTTGCAGCACTTGTTTGGCTATAACTCCGAAACTATTAGTCCGATCAAAAATTACAGAATATCATCTTAAAGCTGGTTACATTCACTATAAATTCAATACATGAACTTATAATCAAATCCCTTAAAAATACACGCCAGCACAATAAAAATCCCGTACTGTTGCAGAATTCAAAATTTGTCGGCACATTTCTCTCTTCTGCTCCAAAACTATTTGTATGATCCCAAATTTCTTTTTTCAATCTTAAGGCATTAAATTTACTATTTACGATATATATATTCATATGAAATTTTGTTCAAAATCCGTAAAATACCCATGCCAAAACCCATTTTAATCTAAAAGCTGGTAAAATTTACTGTTAGATCCTAAATTTGTAATTTATATTAAATCTCGTAAACAACCACGCTAAATGAGTACGTTTTAGCAAAATATGACATATTCAGGGGGCTGGCGTAGGTGTTTCACGTAATTAAATATAAATTACATGTATAGGATCTAATTATATGATCTAATAGGAAATATAACTAGCTTTGAGATTAAGATAAGAAGTTTTGGGTTGGACGAATATTTGCGGCGATAGAGCTAAAAATGTGCCAAAAAACCTTGGATTTCACAACAGTAAGGAATTTTTATATTTCTGGAACAAGTATTTTACGGATTTTGATCAAAATTTGATATGTAGATTCTAAAAGTAAATTAAATCAGCTTTTATATGAAAAAAAAATTGAAATGGACTGCTTGTTTCAGAGTTAGAGTGAAAAATGTGTCAAGAAACTTTGGATTTCACAACTGTGGGATTTTTAGCGTGCTGGCGTGTATATTTTTAATTGATTTGATTAAAATTTCATACATGGAGTATATAGTACATTTAACTGGATTTAAGATTATATAAAGTAATTTTTGATTAGACTAATAGCTTAGAAGTCTTAGCCAAGGGCATGCGACAAACGTGTTTTCGCACACGTCGGACTGACCGCAAGTTGCTTAATTTCCACAATGTTTTCCAAAAACATAATTTGGTGAAAAAACGGGTTTGTTTTTTTTTTTTCGGAGTTTTTTTTTTTTTTTTTTTTTTTTTTTTTTTATCATTTCCTAGGTACTGGATCCAGCCAGCTACAATTAATATCTACAGTCTTTCTTCAAAAAAAGCTTCGTTGTCTTGTTACTGGTAAAAAACCTTATATAACCAGTATTTTGGATTTTTCGTTTCCTATTTTGGGAATGAAGCCGACGGCTGCCATGTAAGTAACTTCAGATTCTGATTCAGCACCCCAAAAAACATGATTTTCTGTTTATAATAAAAGTTCGGCAGTTTTTGATAAAACAGCCTTTTTGATCCTTATTTTACTGGACTAAAAGATCTATCGGTAAATGTAAAACTGGAAGTGAAGCGTCGTAATCGATCTTTTAGTGCATTGTGGGTCCAGCCCAATTTCGTGGAGCGCTTCATCAATATAGATACCACCTGCCGCACTAAGACCCTAATTATTAATAAATTTTAAAAAAAAATAGCTTTATTTATATTCTTGTGATACAGCGAAGAATCACAATGTAGTATAAACGTTCAAATAAACAGATATCCTATATAATGAATGTAGTATATAGTATTTTGTAAATTATTATTTAGTTTTATCAGCTCACAAGATAAATCTTGAATTTATATTTTAAGACTGATATTGTTGTTTTCCTGAGTTTGTATGTTAGTTACATTCACCAGCTACGTTGGAACAGTAAATTATCCAATCATCCAGCAGGTTTATGATTTAGTAATCGGTGTAATAAAAGTCAGTAGACATATATTACACCTATCCAATGCCATTATGATTTAAGCTTTAGGTTCAACTTAACTGGCATATACTTAGTTTATTAATAAAGAGGACGACAATAAAAACTGCCTAAATTAGTTATATAAGTTCATTGCATTTATCATAGGAACAGTTAGAACCCCTGGCATATAATTTTTTTTTTTTTTTTTTTTTTTTAAATTTCGGAAATAAGCTATTGAGTCTACTCTTTTTGTTACCAAAAATTATAAATGATTTTTGCGCAGTTAATGATGTTTCGGAAGGGGCATATCGTTGTATTTAAAAGTTATGGCTTGGCGTTGATGTTATGCAGGCTTGACCCTGGTGTTGTGCAGGGTTTTTGATGTTACCTTATCTTCTCATTTGTTTTATTGTTATTCATTCATTTAAATAATCTCCAAGAGCATTTTATTATCTCGAGGTAGCAATGAGTTAAATATGTAGAAGTCTTAGGTAATCACACACCAATTACTAAATTTAATACAATAATATTGTTTACGGCTAGATTAAAGTATTGTTTGTTATTTGATATTATCCGTTGTTTTTTTTGTTTTTTTATAGCACTACTATCTTTCCAATTCCTAAAGTAAAAAATGTATAAATGGATAATCGAAAATAATTATATGCAAATTAATTTTAGTTTAATCAATAGGTAACTTTAGTTGGTTAGTTTTTACTGTTTATTAGTCAAAATATAATGGTCATCAACACTTGGTAAGCACTAAAATTGGTAAAAACTCTGAATTATGACAAATAATAATCGATTCGCTAACTAAAAAATAAACGATTAAATTCTTCTTCGGTAAAAGGTAGTTTTATTATTTTTTGTTTTTCATTTATTAATATTTACAACTGTACAAAATAATATACAACAAGTAAATGTGTTGACAGTGAATAAAATGGCATGTAAATAACTTGTGAAGAACTACTCACTAGTAGCTCTTCAATAAACTCTACACTAAAAGGTCTCTAGGCCATCTTCTTTTCAGGCGCTTCAGAGGATTATCAGGGATGGAGGTTATTATTTTTAGACATTTAAAATAAGCTTTATATGTTTATGTTTAAAAACAGTATTCCGTTTAATTTTCATAATATTTAAGTTAGTTTTATTAAATTGTCGTCATTTGTCAAGAAGAATAGCTCAAAATATGTATTAAAATAACTTCGTATCGATTTATTGATTAGGAAACTCTGGATCCAAATCTCAAAGAGTGGCCATCTGAATTTCGTTAAAACCTGATATGTATGTATATTGGATTCTAAACTACACTTCACTGTTCATTTTGAATATTAATGTTAAGTTTTGGGAACTGTTTACAGCTTTTTAAGGGTTTCAACTTCAAAATCTGAATAGTTCAAGGAAAAATCGATATTCATATTCAATTCAATTTACCAATTAATCTTAAAAAAGAATGATAAATTATTTAATCTTAACATTGCTAACATGGCGGCCTCATTCAGATAATTTTCTTGCTCCTCCGGGCTGCTTAATTGGACATTTAATTCGTAAAATTAAAATATTTGAATTAAATATTTTTAATACACAAATCATACTTTTGATATTAGTATTATTAATTAATTAGTTACATAAATAGTTTTATAAATAGCAAAATCCATTTTATATTTGTTTCTTTTTTTCTTTAAGTCATAGTTACTTGTTTTTTTTTTCGTTTTTTTTTTTTTTTTATTCATTTCAATGTATTGATATATATTAGTTTATTTTATTTTTTAAACTGAAATAATTAAACTGTTCTCGGTCGTTATTAGGAAAGGTTTATTTTCTTAAAATATTTTCTCTTTTATTTATTTATTTATTTTTATCTCTTTAGGAACAACGTACGTGGGGACTGATAACGGGATACAGGTGTATGATTAAGGTAACTCTTTAAGCCGGAAATAGTGGAGTCATTTTTATATTATTTCATGTAAAAATAATTAATTCCGAACAAAATGGTATAGGGAAAATTTAATTAGTCCACTTGCTTACTTATTTAAACTCCGTATTTTTCACCAACATTTTTCTTTTTATTTTATTTGTGTTCTAAACCATTAGTAGTTTTTTTTTTGTTTATTGATTGCTTTAAAGTATAAATTTTATGGCAATTGAGATAGCCAATAACAATAACAATTACATAATAGTAAATAAACAATAAATACAAGTAGAGGAAGAGTTTTACATGTTATATAACTAATACTAACAGAAAAAGCATTTCTTCATAATATAATAATTTGTACGAACAAATGATTTTTTTTTTTCTTACAAGCTATAATAATATATACAAACAAAGAAAAATAAAATGAAAATAAAAACATACATTTTTACGATTTATAATAATTGATATTGATTATAGTCTAAGGTCACAGAAGTTGTAGCAGCAATCGCAATAGAATCCAATATTTTATTTAGTTAAATTAAAAAAAAAATAAATTAATTACTTTTTGCTAGCATTTAAAACATTTAAAATAATAGGAAGACGTTATTTATCTTTTCAATGCTATTGTATGATAAAATATTTTCCAAAGATAGACTATCATCTGTTTGAACTATATAGTCTTTTAGGTATTTCTTTCGACAATTATCGTGTCTAACAACAGATATTTTAAGCTATTTACGACGAATAAGCTACAATTTTCACATTTTTCATTAGCTTTAATTTTTAAACTATTATTTAAAAAAAATATTTTCAAGTAGTCATATTTGGCTATTCTCAGTTGGCTAACGGTTCTTATTTTAGTAATATTAATGTTATATTTTAAATAATCTTCCGGCTGAGGGTTATTAAAATTTGAAATTTTCATAAATAATGAGTTATAACTTGTATTTAAAGTACGGTCAATGTCTGTTGATAATAAATGATTAGTGACTTTTTCTATTATGTTATTTTTATTGGATAATAATTTTTGTGAATTCAAAAAATCTTGAAAGTGTTCTAGGATATTGCCGTTAATGGTTAATTGTTTAATTTGAGATACCCAGTTATATTGAAAATCTGGTTTATTGGTATGTCAATCTAAAAGCCTTTTGAGGCAGATACGGGGTAGCCGATTTTCTGGTAAAGCTATGATTTTAATTGAAAAAATTATTATTTTTTTCTTTAGGACTGGGATGAATTGCGGATTCCGTCCTGTTTCTAATCTTACAATATAATTTGGTGTGCATTTGGGCCAGAATTGTAGTTTGTGACCATTAGTATAAGTTTAATGTAATTAAGTTTAACCATTAGAATTAGTTTAAGTATAATCTTAATTTCCCTGTTGTTATAAATTACTGTTATTATATAGATACCAGATATACTACAACAAAAATGTCTCCCAAAATAATGTTTTCTTGAAATGCTTTCAGTACTTTTACTGTTGTATTTGAGGCATTTAAGAAGGCCATATTGTGTTTATGAATATCCACCTTCACAGACACCTCAGAGGTGGTAACTACTTAAGTCCACTAGTAATTTTCAATAAGGAAAAATGTTTTAATTATATTTTTATTTTTTTATTTTGTTTTCTTAAATCATTAACATGTGAATTTTACAACGTTTCTTTAAAATGGTCTTTTGACACATTATTGACTATCTTACATAAATTAAATCAGGCTTTTGAGTATGATAATTTAGTACAAATTATTACTTTTTTACGTTTATTTAAATTCACTTGTCACATGGAACGTTCTCATTATAAAAAAACAAAAAAACATATGGTGTTTAACAGCTTTCTATATAAGTCTATTGTCATTTTTAAGCCGATTTTAATTTTAGCTTCATTAAATGAGGTATTGTGCTTATCAATTTATTCCTGAACTTTTACGTTTTACAAACTTTAAGGTTATGAAACTCCATTCATGTGTCGAAACATGAAATCTCAAAATTGTATTGATCTTACTTGTAATATATTTTCAAAGATGAACCATCATTTGTTTCCCTTGCTTAAATGCACTCTAAATTGACACTCCAAATGAATTATATTTAATTTGGAAAGTTAGAGGACTCTTCGTAGGCGGATTCGAGTCCGGTTTTGAACAGAAAATTAATATTGTCATGGCAGCCATGAAACGAGAGGCCGTGCGGCCGTATACCCAGCCCACGTGAAGTTTTCTAGAGACCTGTCAGTTAAGCTCCATCTACTCTTCTAATGCTTAAGTATTTGTTTAAGCGTTAGGTATTAAACAATACTTAGATACTTAGATAGCTTTGAGGGTGGTATTTAAATATAATTTAAATTTAATTTTTAATGCATAAATTAAAAATACTTTTGATAACTGAGTAAAGTGCCACTAATGAAAGTATATGCTTTCGAGGGCAGTGTGCCGTCGGGCTAGCACCTGTTTCATTATCAGAAATAAGGTCGTCGTGTTGTTCACTAGTTAACCTCGAGCAGGCTTCTGCTTAGTAGAATTCAACAGGTGAAGGATTTTTATTTACTTTTCATATATATTTTTTATTTAAGTTGCATACTTTTTTTTTTTTTAAAGTGAACGATATATAACTATCTTCACTTTTTTTTTTTTTTTTAAAGTGAACGATATATAACTATCTTCTTTTTAAAGTGAATGATATTCACATATATTTTACCGTTAAATGTGGAAAAATAAAAATAATTAAAAATGCATAGATGGTTTCTAGAGGTATCAACTTTTCGAAAATGATATTGTTATGTATTGTAACTTAGGAAAGACGGTTGTTATCCTTCAGGTACTTTGAATAAATCAAGACCTAACCCTGGCTTGATTTATTCAAAGGTCCTACCTGGAAATTTAAAAAAAAAAAAAAAATTATTTTAAAATATACTTTTAATTTATCGTTATATCAATTAGTTAGTTAAATTTTTCGATAAAAAACCTGTAATCAACAATATTTGTTTCCCACTAACGCATGTCTACTATTTCTATAGATCGGTCCCCTATTTCAAATCTAATTCTCCATTGTTTAAATGAAACATAATGAATAATTGAATGATATATATATATATATAAGGCATATAATTTAGATACATTGATTTCTATAATGAAGTATCATTCTTATCTTCTTATGATGATAGAAGTACATTTCCAAATGAACACGATTCATTATTTTCTACAGATGTTTCATACAGCATTCCGATACCTTTCATTGTCTGCCGTTATTTGCTATTTGAGCTCACAGAACACAGACTTGTTCATAATTATTACTAAAAAACTGGCCATGACAAAGAGTCATTGACCATATTTTAAAGAGCTATGAAAAATAATAAAAAAACTTTGAAAAGATCCAGTCCTTTCAGTCAAAAGAATGAGAAAAAAAAAATCCCCCTTTTATATTTCCAATGATACTCAGCACAATGGCATAGGTATTTCTAACATGAAAAAGACTGGTTGACGTCCTTATATATCTGAACTAGTATTGAGATGTCCGAAATTTTGGTTAAGTTCTGTTTTATTCACCTTATTTTAAAAATGTATCGGCGCACAGTGGGTAAAAAATCCATTTCGGCGGCCAAAATTATTTTATTGCAGAAATATGATTTAAATGACGTCCGCTATATTTAGCGAATTTTTGAAGACTTATTAAAAATAAATTTTTTGGAAAAATATCCAGCATTTAAAAGGACAATGAAGTACGATCTCGAAACTTATATCACATCTATGTGTATTATTTTGTGTTAATAAAATCCCAAAAATCATATCCGTTTGTGTCATTAATATTCCCCTCCCAATCGAAACCGTTTCTTTTTGTAATTTACTACTTCACACTCTTTTAGATCTGATGGTGGTTTTTCAGGTACATGATGTATCTTCAGAAAATGATATATGCTCTTGATAATGTTTGTTATATTGTACAAACATATACAACGCGTTATATTATATACAAACTATTTTATTATTTAGATAAGGTTCTGTGAAAGTTAAAGGTCTGTCCACTGTTAAACCCACATATTTTACTAATTTTGACCAAGGTATGTCTTCTGATTTTAATATAATATACTGGTCTGTGATTGTCCTCCGGTGTCTGAAAATAACTGCTATTTTTTTGTTAATTTTCGATATCCAGTTTTGGCAGTATTTCAAAGTATCAGCATGTAGATCTTCTTTCACTTCAAAACACCACAGTGTAGGTATTTTTATTTTTTGTTATTTCCTAAAGAAGTTGTCTTGCTCAATGGAAATAGCCTTTAAAGCAAAACTGGAATTACCTGATCCTGTTTAAGTTACCTTATAACTTTCCTCGAATAGTTCGGAATTCTCCTTAAGTTTCAACTTTCCCAACCTTCAAAAGCATTGTTACCGTATAGTCTAAATCAAGTTGGATGTTCTTAGTTTATATATGAAAAAAAAATGGAAATATTTTCTCTGTGATATAATCAGAATTAATATTATGTTGCAGTCTCTTAGATAAAACCTGAAAGCGTCAGCTTACAATTTTATTGATATGTCGTTACCTTCTCTATTTATGATAACGATTTCTCGGCTAGAATATTTCATAAAACAAATTTCAATAACAAAAAAATAATGCTAATTAAAGAATTAAATTATTAATATGCCTGCGTCAACCTGAAAAAGACTGCAGAGGAGTCTAAGATATCTAAGACAAACCTAAAAAATACAAGACTAGAGTAGGTACCAATGGGTGCTGAACTCCCACATGCCTGACATACCAATTTTAGTCTTTTAAGTCACATCCACTTATTGGCGCAGTTTGAGTGACATATTCGCTGATTTTCATTATTTTCAGACAAATATGAATTCGATAACTGAACACCAAAAAGGTCAATTGGATTGAATATCACAAATGAATATTTTCCAATCTCATAATATATACGGCCATATCAGCTCAGCGTGTTTACACCTGCCTTGGTTTATTTAAACAGATGTTTCATTAAATTGATTGGATGTGTCAATTTGTACATTCGATTGCGAATTTCAATTTTCTCGTATGAATTGATAAGGTAATCTTCATATGTTAAAGAAAAACGCCTTATTTATTGTTTATAAACAAAAATATATAATATTCTGTAAGAATCAGGAAATAATTTTACGTAAAATGAATTATTATTATATTAATCTTTCGAATTCGCAAAAAAAAAAAACTCCTACATAAATTGAAAAAGTTTTACTAATATGTAGTTCTTTACAAATTATTGAATTATCATTGCAATCATTTTAATATATTTTTTAAATATCAATAAATAGTTAATCTATACCGCTAGAGGTGGGCGACTAGAAAACTACCTAGCTTTACAGCTATAAGTATCTAGTATTCTTATTAGAATTCCTTATGAAATAGCGATCCTAGATTCCCTGCATGAATGATTCAAAAATATTCTGAATTTATTATTGATACTGGTTAATATGAAGTAGTCTTTCGGACTCCTATAAAATATTACCATTTTCTCAATCTTTTATCATTTTTTAGCAATTTGATTTCATCATACTGTCTTGAATGCAAAGTTGAGTGCATATACGGATGTGAAAGCTGTCGCCTAAATCCTAGATGAAATCAGCTTTAGCAGAAACCCGTATAAGATAATTTTTTGCATATTACATGTTCAACGGACTTTCCCTTCAGTAAGAATATTAAGGAAGCACGCCTACGGTCAAAATATTTTCTTTAAAAACAGACATATTTGGCGATCCATTAAGTGGAAAACATTATACGTTGAAGCCCTAAACCGCTGAGCATAAACAATGCTTCTCGACCTGCTTTGTCGTTTTAGGATGCATTATTATATGTGGGGCATCGTGAAGGATGCGCGGAAAGAAATGGTTGTTTTAATTTTTGCTAATTTATGCATAGGTTCTCAGATAATATTCTACGGAATAAGAAACAACGAAATGTTTTTTATAATCTCCAGAATATAATCACGATTGCTATCTTTGTTAAGAAACAAAAATTTATTTATTTATTTTTTTTTTATATCTTCTGATATAAATTAATGATTCGTCCAGTTCATTTTTTCCTTTTTGAATTACTACACCCCATGAAGGGGTTTGGGTTCAGTACTCAGGTAAGGACGTACTTTTGACACGCCAACTCTTGTGAAAAGGGGTAATTTAGCCCAAATAACGCTTAACCGTAAGGTTTTTCCCCATTCTAAGGGTAAACACTTTAAAGCGGCTTATCTTGGGCCGTAAGCTTGGTTATCTAATGCCTTTACCACTGAGCTACTTCGCCTCCCTAAATCCTTAAATATTATTTTAATTTGAATTCAAAAGTACTGTCAGCTACTCTTCTCGCTTTCTTTTTTTTTTTTTTTTTAATTTTCATACAAATATTTTTTTATTCTTCAAATATATTACGGCATGAGTTTTACATATTAGCTTTAGTGAAATAAACTCGATTAATGGATCTTTCTTAGTTCATACTGATGTTACAGAAAAACAAAATGGAAATTAAGCATACCGAAACACTTAACGAAGGTAAATTAAGCTTATTTACAGCTTTCAGAGACTCCTGACAAGATGAATCACTCCTTTTTTTCCCCCTACAAGTATTTAAATTATACATATTTTTTAATGCAAATCGTTCTGTATATAGCGTGATACACTTTAATGTGTTGATCCTTTGCAATTAAAGAATATCATTGGCCATGGAACTAATATAAAAAAAAAAAAATAAATATACCAAATATGTATGATAAAAAGCAGTGAAATATGATAATATAAAATATGTTAGTTTATAAAGTATGGTTATATTAAAAAGTTGAAATTCTTAAACGTTAAAATTAGAATTAAATAGAAAACATAAAAATATTAATAAAAATTGTTATGATTGCTGTTGATAAATAGACAAATCTTTTATTGCTTTAACGGTTGCTCTTTGGTAGACATTAAAACGAAACGATATAGACCAAAAGCATTTCAGTAAAATCATAATTAATAAAACTAGCTGACATCTAGTGAGTTTCAACATAACCTTCAGATGTCTCTGCCTTGGAACAAGATTTAACCTCTACTGTTCATTGGCCTGGCGAGATTTTATTTAAAGTCAAAATCTTAGCTCCGATCGTTTCTAAAAGAATTTTTTTTTTAATTTTTAATTTTTAATTGAATACAAAGAGAATCTCTCTGTGCTGTACAGCTGTTCGCTCATGATTCAAGATTTAAGTTGACTTGAAGTTATTAATATATTAATCCCGTAAAATGCGTTAACAAAGTCGGAATATCTTTCCGCCATCAAATATTTCAAAACAGTGCCCTTTTAAGGACCGCCATCTTAAAACCGTTAAATATTTTAAAACAGTATCCTGGAGGACAACAATGGAGGAAATTATCCTTCGGATAACTTACAAAACCTTTAAAACAGCAATCCTTAAGGACGAAAAAGCTAATTCTAATTGTGGATGGAAAGAGTGGCCAAGGATGTCCTTCGGCCTCAAAAATCGTCAGATCCTGGCAGATCTGTAAAACAGTGTCCTTATTTAAACAACCGTTAAAAACATATTATCCTTAAGGACTAAAAAGCTAATTCTAATTGTGGATGGAGAGAGAGTGGCCAAGGATGTCCTTCGGCCTCAAAAAATCGTCAGATCCTGGCAGATCTGTAAAACAGTGTCTATATAATATAATCCTCTTCATTGGTGCACAAACTTAAATTTTAGATGTCTCAAAACTATTTTTATGTTTTTATCATATCTATGTTCTTATATCAATCTATGTATTTAGTTATGTTTTAGCGTAGTTTAGAAATAATTTATTCATTATTCCCTATTCCAGATGATTGAGAAATCCTGAATGTTTCGTTAAAAACAAAACTGTTAAAAATCTGAATTCATTTGTTCATTTCGTTCCTTCAGTTGCTGTTCCACGTTAACGACAGATTTAATTATATACAAGGAAGTTTCCGTCGTATTTTAATTTCCCCCCCCCCTGTTAAATTCTTCAACAAGGACAAGTATTTTTGCACCACCATAAATGCTCTACATTTTTTTGCGAGCATATTAACCGAATTCTTCAATTATCCATTTTTGCGTGCTTCATTTATGAAATCCACTTTTTCAAGCTTATTCTGCAGACGTGTGTTGTTCCTCCATATTAATTTGAACAAATGTTTAGATCCCACATTTCCTCAATTCTTACAAATTCTCGATTGCTGTTAAGATAAGAACTAACCACTTCAAGGAATTTATCTTGACCACTTTGAAATATCCTTTTTAGAGGAATTACGCTGAAGGAATAGCAGTATCGCGTTTTTATCTAATCAAACCTGATAGATTTGATTACAATTTCGCAAATATTATTTCATTGAGTTAACAGTCTAACTATCCATTTCATGAATATGAATATGTTTATCAATAGACGTGAATTGAGAGGATAAAACAGGTGCTATAGCATGCTAAACGTGCTATGATTCTAAAATGTTCACTTTTCAAGTTAACAGTGTCTTAGTGTACTTGACATATTTTATATTAATAATATGCCTACACCTAACTCTGCTAAAAACACCTTCTTCCATTGTAAATAGCTTTTCTTGAAAGGGCTTGCGGAGAGGTATATGCTATTTTTTTTTTTTTTTTTTTTTTTTTTTCTCGGAACGGCCTTAAAGACCACGCGAACATCATGATTACGAGTTCCTTCATTTATTTCTCCTTCTCATCCAGTACTCCCTCATCATTTTCGAATGTCTTTGCTTCCTTTCCTCCGTCCAGGCAGTTCCCCTCACCGATCTCCTTCCGCCCACAAGAACTGTAGTTTCCTGTAATTTCTTTCTATAGCTTTCACTGTCCAAACAATCCCGATCCGCTATTCCCAACCTCTTCATTTCTTCTGTCACCTGCTTGATGTACGCTGGAGCACTTTTATACCCTCTCATCTTTGAGAAGACAGCCTTATTTAGTCTTTCTGGAGGCATTCTCACCATATGTCCGTAGAATCTCAACCTCCTAATCCTGATCTCTGTTTCTAGGTCTCTCAGATCTCCATAAATTTCTTTGTTAGGCCTCAACCTGTACCCTTCTGGTGTCTTTTGAGGGCCATAGATCTTTCTCAGAATTTTCCTCTCGATCTTTAGGAGTTTCTCGAGGTTGGGGAGACACATGGTTTCCATACCGTATAGTATGACTGGTCTGACTACTGTACTATAGTGCCTCAGTTTTGCTTTGATGGAAAGATTCTTCTTATTATATATGTTGCCAGTCAGAAAGCTTAGTTTACCTAGTTTGGTTATCCTGTCTTTAATACTTTCCTTTTCCTGTCCGTTGCTACAGATGGTTTCACCCAAGTATTTAAACTTATGGGTCACTCTTATTGTTCCATATTTGCTTTCCACCGATTTCTTCTGGAAGTTTGTGTTTGTTGTCATTAATTCTGTCTTCTCAAAGGAGATCTGTAGGCCGGCTCTTTCCGCAATTTCCTTCAACATATTTATCTGGTTAACTGCCTCTTCCTCCGACTCTGCTAATAATGCCAGATCATCCGCATAGGCAAGACACTTGACTTTAACGTGATTGTACTTAGTCCCTATTTTTGCACCTGTGTTGTCAGTTTTCCACAGTTCTTTCATGATTTTGTCAAGGACTACATTGAACAGTATTGGGGAAAGGCCATCCCCTTGCCTCAGTCCTGTTTTAATTTGGAAAGGTTCACTGATAGCTCCCTGGAATTTAACTTTAGATTTTGTGTCCGTGAGGGTTAGTTCTATCAGTTTTATAGTTTTCCTGTCCACTCCATACTCCCTCAAAACATCAAACACAGTCTTCCTGTCAACTGAGTCATATGCCTTCCTGAAGTCCACAAAGGCGATATAGAGGTCTTTCTTTGGGTCTTTTCTGTAATGTCTGATTAACAGTTTCAAGCTGAGAATTTGTTCCGCACAGGACCTCCCCTTCCTGAAACCGCCCTGATATTCACCGATTTTAGGGTCCAATATAGGGGTTATTCTATTAAGTAATGCTTTGGAAAAAATTTTGTAACTGACCGGCAGTAATGAGATCCCTCTGTAGTTGTCTGCATCTGTTCTTGTTCCTTTCTTGTGCAGAGGGTGTATTAACGCTGTTTTCCAATCCTCAGGAATCTTTTCCTCAAACCAGATGTCCATCATCAACTCCGCCACCCTTTTCCTGAAATCGTCACCTGTCAGTTTCCACATCTCTGCCACCACCCCATCTTCTCCCGAAGCCTTGTTGTTCTTGAGAGCTGAAATTATTTCATCGAGCTCCTCATCATCAGGAGGGTCTGAATCCATCCAATGTGTGTTGTCAACAGTACTTAATTTCCCTTTAGGTTCTTCGCAGTTTAATAGGTTTTCGAAATATTTTGCTAGTATGTCACAGTTCTCTTCCCTTGTCTGGGCCAAACTTCCATCCTCTCTTCTTAGCACCAGTGCCTGTGGTATATAGCCTTTAACTTTTTGCTTGAATGCTCTGTAAAACAGTCTTGCGTCGTTCTTATTGAAGCTTTCCTCCATTTCCACTAGCTGTTCATTGTGGAATTCTCTTCTTCTCTTCCTCAGGACTTTGTGTGTCTTTTTTCTTTCAGTCAAATACTCTTGGTAGTTTTCCGTTGTCCTTGTTTGGTTCCAAGTTTTCCACACTTCTAGCCTTTTCCTCACTGCTTCCTCGCAGTCCTCATCCCACCATTCCCTCTTTTTAAAGATTCTCTGAGGGGCCAGTTCCGTTGCAAGTTCCACCATGCTCCTGGTGGCTTCCTCCCAACTTTGTGGATTTTTTAGTTTTTCTCGATATTCGTGACCTTTGGTTTTAACTAGTGTTTCCCTGTCTAGGTTGTTTTGGTCTTTCCGTTTTGTTGCATGTCCATTTTTTCTTACTGGTACTATTTTCATTTTAATTTGTGATGGGAAATGATCAGAAGTAACGTTGATTGCCCTCTTAACTCGCACATTTTGTATCTCTCTTGAGTACCTTCTTGAGACCGCCACATGATCCAGCTGGAACTCCCCTAAATGCGGATTTGGAGATACCCATGTCTTTTTCTTGCTGGATTTCGCTTTATAGTGTGTTGACATGATTCTCATGCCTGCATTTTGGCAAAGTTGAATCAACCTCTCGCCATTCTTGTTCGTCCTGAGATGCGCTGGGTAGTCCCCCACTATTTTTCTGTACTTCTTTTCTTTGCCTATTTGTGCGTTGAAATCGCCCATCATTATTTTAACATTGTTTTGTGGTATTCTGTTAATTTCATCTTCCAGAATCTCCCAGAATTCTTCCACTTTTTCAGGATTTCTCCTGTTGTCCTCGTTTATAGGAGCGTGAGCGTTTATCAGGGTATACTTTCTGTTGGTAGCTTTAAACGTGAGAGTTGAAAGTCTGGGGCCAGAGCTCCTGAAGTCCACTATGGAGTTCAGATGTTTTGTGGACCATGAAAGCCGTTCCCAAATGTGGCATGTTCTTCATGACTCTTTTTTCCCGGTTCGCCCTTAAGTATCCTATACCCATTATAGTCAGCTGTTTCACTATCTGTGAACCTGGTTTCCTGTAGGGCTAATATTGAAATTTTAAGTCTGTCCATCTCCGTGGTTAGCTGTCTCAGCTTGCCCACCTGCAGTAGTGAGTTGATATTATATGTCCCCATGAAGAAACTCTTTTTTTTGTTTAGTATATGCTATTTATAATAAAGGAATAATTTATTGGATGATATTAATATGTTCCATATTCAAAAATAGAACATTAAAATTTTCATCCATTAAGCTGTTAAATTATGATGGCTTAAATAAATATGGGGAACAGTTTCAAATCATTAATTCAAAAATTAAAAAAAAATTAAAAGCTAGAGTAAAATTTATTTCAATTATAGAATATACTTTGTCTTTGTTTACTACTTGTTTGTATACTTTGTCTTTCTTTGTTTGTCTTTGTGACTTGAAATCCTTATGAACTAAAGACAGGAAAGGTTACCAACCTATTTTATCCTGAGAGAGAAAGTCAGGATTCATTTCTATGCTCCGACAAGAAATAAATTTCAACTCTCACAGGTGGAATCCGAACTTACGACTTGGCGCTGAGACCATTACCCCAACGCGTTTTACTCATACGTATATCAAGTATTTTTGACTTATGATCGGAATAAATAGGTAAGGATTTCGGCTAGATAGATTCCTTAAGAGACTATTGGAGTAAAAAACTAAATTATTTATCATTGTCTCTTGCGTTAGTTGATTTTCACTTTGTGAACACAACTGATACATATTTAGTTTTAATATTAATTTTCGTATCTGTACCAACGAGGCTTATGTTTTATTCGCTCCTTTTCAAAAGTAAAGGTCATTCTCCTTAATTTTACTTAACGAAAACTATAAATCCATATCAAAACTAATATTAACTTCTCATATTAAAATGAGAGGAAAAAAATGTATGTGGAAATAGGAAATATCAAAAACATAAAAACACTAAATCGATGTTAATCGTTATAGTAAATCAGAATCAATATAACACTAAATCATAAGTAATGTTAACTTCTGATTAACTTTCTAACGTTTGAGAAGTCCAAATAAATTCTAATTACATAAAACAAAATCAATGTTGAAAATTATGATGTTAATTACTTTCTATATTTTCACTTATAAGGGTATAAAAGTATAAATAAGTAAATGCGAAACTTCTGATATACTTTCTCACATCTCGTTTTAAATCTGTGTGTTTTGGATTATTAAGAATACCATCTGATCCATCTTAGGACATTAAGTAATACGGATACCAAAGAATCCGTTCACACAATACGTTAACTGAACATTTTTCTCATAACAAAATGTAAATTTATAAAACACCAAATCCATGCATAAACTAATGCTGTTAGCTTGTGTTACACTTTCACACATTAGAGGAGAGGAAATAAGAATACGACAATATATAAAACATTAAATCCATGTTGAAACTCATGTTGTTAACTCCTGTTTCACTTTTTTGCATTTAGGAATACGAAATATTAATATAACACACTAAACAACTCAATCCAAGCTGAAACTGTGGAAACGGTTGTTTACATGAGAGGTTATAAGAAAGAGATATCGATAAATGTGGAACTCTTAGTGAACCCCTGGAACCGAACTTGGAGATTGTTGGAGCGCCTCGTCGATAATTTGATTCAACAGTATAGATTCAAGATGGATTTTACTACATTCTAGATGCTACATGTTTCAGGTAGTAGGAAGGTTTTTCTGAGTGCCGTAACGTTTATTATTATTTTTTTTTTTAAAAGCGCAAAACAATTAGTTTGTCAACGCCAATTGTTTGCTTGTTAACATACTGAATAAGTTGAACTGCAGTCTAGAACTGTATCTATTGGTTGGTTCTAGTTTTGTATTCTTTGCGGAACGTTATCTATTTTTCCTGCATAGTCACAAATTAGTTCATGATTTTTAAGCTTGAATCTGGGTCCAAGCTACATGCTTTATTATCTTTATTAATAAATTTTATCAATAGATTATTCTGTTCCTAGATTTTTAAAAAGATATTTTAAATAGTTAAAATACTCGGGAACAGTTTAAATAGCGGAGGTTGGTAATCCCCTACTAACGGTACCCTACGGCGGTATAATAGAGTTGTATAATACATCTTTCCCAAAGGGATTCGCTATAAACCGCTTCTGTCGGCTTAGTATACTGTAGCCTTTGTTGATCCTGCTCATACTTTTAAATCATTAGTTATGTTCATTCGTTTATTATGTAGACATTGTATTGTGTAAAATGTATAATTATAGTGATGGTATTACCAATATAATAATATTAAGATTGATACAATAGTAGTGCGACATCTATTATCAGAGATGCGGCTTGTCAAGTGTTTTTCTATGCATATCTGTTCTTGATCTATCTCTTAATGAGTGTATTGTGTCCATCGCTATTGATTTTCATTGTCCGAATTAGATGATATTTTTTAGATTACGTCTCATCTTTAACACTCATTATTCCTAATTTCTTTTATGTTTAATGATAATTGTAATTCAGCTAAGTTTTTTTGGGCTAGAATTAAAAAAAATAAAAAGCATTGGTTTATGAAAGTAAAAGGTGACACTTCTTTTTTCGCCATATTATA